>JASANB010000541.1:75000-235000 GCA_030248155.1 Sabatieria punctata | reverse complement strand
AATATAGTTACGTCACCGTATATGGAACCGGTACCTAGGGTAGTGGTACCATATAAGGTACCGTCAGCATGTATGGTACCGGTACGATATTATACAGGGTGTCTCAAAAAAATGATCACATTTCTTTTACTGCCATTTCCGCAAATTTTGACCAAATAGGCTGAAATTTCGACCATAGGTGCCCAAATTCGGGCAATTTTATGTGTTAAAGTTTGGTGCACTAGGCTTGACTCATTCCCGAGAAATTTCAAAAAAAGTGAAATTTGTTAAATCAATAGTGAAAGCCGGTCACCGAAAAAATGATCACATTTCTTTTCACTGCGATTTCCGCAAATTTTGACCAAATAGGCTGAAATTTGGACCATGTGTGCCCAAACTCGGGCAATTTTATGTGTTAAAATTTGGTGCACTAGGGTTGACCAATTCTCGAGAAATTTCAAAAAAAGTGAAATTTGGCAATTTCAATACCAAAAGCCGGTCACCGAAAAAACGTTGCATTACATTATCGCCTAAGCTCTAACGATAGCGTTGGAGTTTATGCGTCAACTTTTTACACACGAATTACCCTGAACTTCTGCGTTTACACTCCAAATTTCATCCAATTCCGTCAAAAATTAGAAAAGATACAGGAAAAGGAAATGTTTCCATTTTTCGGTGACCGACTTTCACAATTGAAATTACCAAATTTCACTTTTTTTGAAACTTCTCGGGATTGAGTCAAGCCTAGTGCACCAAACTTTAACACATAAAATTGCCCGACTTTTGGCACCTATGGTTCAAATTTCAGCCTATTTGGTCAAAATTTACGGAAATGGCAGCAAAACGAAATGTGATCATTTTTTTGAGACACCCTGTATATGGTACCCCTACGCATGACCATGGCTGCCTAAAATTCTTCCAAAAATTCCGAAAGGGGTAGTGGCGGGCAGGCGGCCTGAGGGTAGGTAAGAGCATGAGCGGGACCATCCCTTCCTTACCCCCTTTTCCCACGTCTGATAGTATAAATTACGTACAAAGAATATTAACGTCCCCAATTCTATGAAAATTAAAGAAAATGAATATTTGGACTAGACTATTAGAGAGACGTTAACGGTAAATTTTTGTTGCGCCAGCACAGTTGGTCGAGTGGTTAGGCCACCGACTGCTGTGTGCGTGTGTAGCGAGGCGACTGCACACGTTCACCCCCTCGGCGCGGCTAGTGTTTGTGGCAAAGAGAAGTCGATGGCAAGAAGGTGGCATGTGGCGCGTGTGCCAGCTGAACTTCTAAACGCGCTGACTCACTCCTCTCACCGACCTGTGGTCGTCCGAGGCTGTGGTCTTATCTGCCAATGAGGAGTTGGACGCGCCTCATAGCCCATGACTACAGCCCCTGGGGCGCACATCCTGCTCCCGACGTCGCTCCACCTTGCAGCGCTAGGCTTGTCTGTTACTCGCTGCACAGATGGTAGCGTGGGGCGTCTTAGGCTCTGTTGCCTGTTGACCGTCCCGCGCTTCCGGGTAGTCTTACCGGTTACTGACAAGACTAATCGTTAAAAATAACTTCTTATTTATAAGCTGCCACAGTACATGTACGCTTGCTAAACCGAATTAAAAAATTATTACCTGCGGCGAACCGGTCCGCGGCGGAATAACCCTGCGGCGAACCGGTTCGCGGCAAACCGGCCGCGGCAAACCGGGCGCGGCGAACCGGTCGCGGCGAACTGGGCGTCTCCCGCTGCCGGTACCATATAGGGTACGAAATCTGAACAGAGTGGTATATGGTACCGGTACCGCTATCAATGCGAAGGTAGGGGCATACATGGGCCGGGGGGTAAGGGGGTATACCCCTCCCCCTCGGCCGGCCATACCCCCCTCGGCCGGCCATACCACCCCTCGACCACCCACCCCCCTCTCGGAGGGAGGAAATTTTCGCTTATTTAAGGCAAAATAGACGTTTTTGGCCTTTTTTCGGGGGACCCCCCCCCCGAGGCCGCCAACCCCCCCCCTACCCCCCCTCCGGATTTTTCCGCCCATGTATGGGTAGGGGTACCATAATGGTACCGGCACCTTATATGGTGTCGGTACCATAAACGGCGTTAAGTGCCTGATTGTATTATGTCTCTGATTTGATTGCCATTTTACCCTCCCTCCCGGGGAACAACCTTGTTTTTGTTAAGTTTTGTTGCGGCTGCTGCGCTCATACCAAAAACGTGTCGAGACGGCAACTTTTAGTTGCGGACAACACTCTTCTATATGACTACGAATAGGAATTTAGAATAACTGCACAAAGGAGCTCTTTCTATTTAGATAAAAAATAAATAAAGCTAATTAGTCAATGCGAGACTGGACAAAAGAGCTATTGAATGAAAAAGAATCATGTCAAAAAATCTACGCCAGATAAGAGAAATACCCGATGTGCAAGCGCATAAAATAGCCATACATGTAACAGGTCATCCGCCGAAGGGGGCAAGGTGTCTGAGTCCAAATCCCACAAATCCAAATCCGCTAGGAGGGGGATGAGCACTCAAAACGCTCAAAAATCGCTAATTTGGGCTGAAATACAGCTAAAAAGTGCTGTTTTCCAGGCGATTTTGACAATTTTTGCAAAAATTTGCTCAAAAAGTCGTCGCTACGGTTACAAGTATGACATTAAGAGAACTGAAAATAAAGAAAAGGCCAACCTGGGCCGTCAAGCAGTGAGCTTTGTTGAACTGAGCAGCCAATTTCTTCCTAGTCGGGGAGCCAAGAACAGGTTTGGTAGTAGGTCTGCTGTGTCTTCCGAACAAGTGACGGTTGAGAAGCTTTGCCAGCATTCTGCTTCTACCTTCGGTGCTCTTCTTAAAGCTGGGCAGATTGCGCGCTCGCTCCTTCGAACTCACCACCACTCCTTTTTTGGTAGAATGTCTCTTGGCCAATACAGGACTCTTCTTTGAGGCCGTCTTCACACTTTTCCTCGCTTTCTGCACTCGCACTGAGCTCTAAAACAGTAGCACAATAGTGATACTTTCAGGATCTGCTAGAATGCAAAGGCAATCAATCGCCAAAAAACAAAACTGATAGGAGGAAGAGGATTGGTTGGTTGCCACCTTAGAATGGCCACGCCACCCCCTCACTCCCTCCGACTCAAAAATTCAAGTACTAGTAGTAGCGGCTACAGTGCTAATAAACTGGCTCAGAAGTCATTAATTATTAGCATAAAAAGCCTTTGGCAACAGAATTTAGCGTTTCTACTGTTGATATTTAAGAGAAATCGGTGTTTCTAGAAGCCCTTCTCTCACATTTTTACCGGCAGCCAAGCCAAGGCTGCCGGTATAAGATTAGCTTTTCGTTAAGCGTGTAGGATGCAATTGCATCTTAAAGCGTGTGCTCGCGGCGCCGTTCGGCTCGCTCGTTATAAAGCTGCTAGCCTTAGACACTCCGGCAGGAAGGAGAGTTTACTCGAACGGTTGGTTCTCAGTCATTTCTCTATGAGTTTGGCTCACATTTTCAGGATTTATTAACAAGATAACTGGGTACCTATTGCGAAAATTTGGCCCGAAAATTCCATTTCATGCTGGGTCTGTGGCCCCGAAAACTGACAACAATTTACTGTGATTTGCAACTGAAAGCTGTTTTTTGCAAGAATAGCAAAACAGAAAACTGCTTTTAAAGGAATAGTTTACTGTCTGACAGAATTGTCTGAAAGACAAAACTGATTTTTAAACAACTACTTAAAGAGTTTACTGTCAGAAACAATTGCTTGAAAGACAAAAATGCGTTTTGAAAGTATGGTCTGAAACTTAGAGCTTACTATCAGCAAGACTTGTTTTAAAGAGAAAACTGCATCTGAAAGAATTGCACAACCACTTTCTTCAAATAAAAGTTTACTGACGTTTTCCTCTGCTGCCGGTCTAATTTTGTAAAAAAATTCCAAAAAAATCTGTCCCTGCCTCTAAAACTGAGAGAATCTTCAAAATTTACAAACTATCTAAAGTTTTATACACTCATTTTGAAGAACCGTCTTGTTTGCTTGTTGTTAGCTCTAAAGCGCTGTTTGACATCTTAAAGAAGCGATTATTAGCCTCCTTAAGACCACTTACTGGATGAAACTAGACTAGAAACGCATTTCCAGGCGTTCTCGAGGTTTTCATATCGATCCCGCCCATACATGGGCCGGAAAAATCCGGAGGGGGGTGGGGGGTTCAGACCTCGGGGGGGGGGGGGGGTCCCCACCCCGAAATAAGGCCAAAAAACGCCTATTTTGCCTTAAACAAGCGAAAATTTCCTCCCTCTGGGAGGCGGGGTATGGCCGACCGAGGGGTAGGGGTATACCCCCCTTACCCCCCCGGCCCATGTATGATCCCGCCCATACATCGGCCGGAAAAATCCGGAGGGGGCGTGGAGCTTATCTGGGGAGTCCCCACAAAAATCTGAAAAAGGCTAAAAAGCGAACATTCTTTTCTTCTAAAACTCTGCCCCCACCGGACTTAAGCCAGACCCCCCGATTTGGGACCCGCCCCGGAACGATTAGTCTGACGCCAACCCCTCCGATTTTTCTGGAACTAATTCCTTGAGCAAATTTTGCGACTTTTTGACACTAAAATTGCTAGAATTGCCTGTAAAGCAGCAGTTTTAAGCTATATTTGAGCCCAAATTAGCGCTCTTTGAACGTTTTTAGTGTCCAACCCCTCCTCTAGAATTTAGACTCAGACCCCCCAACCTCCCATCGGCGGACGACCTGTTACATGTATGCCACTCCTGACGGAAAGCCCCTACCCTAGGACCTGTTGAATGCACGGGACCGAAAATGCAAGAAAATGGTCTAAAATGGGTTGGCCGAAAAAGGCTTGTCAACAACTCCAATTGTCAGTCAAGTACCTACCTTGGGCACCGTAAAGCTGGACTGTTGGTTGTCCGAGTCCAAATCGGGCATCTCGGGCGTTGCGCTCTGCTCAATTCCAATCTCAACCGAGTCGTCATCTGGCTGCTGCATGCGCGGACGCTTGACTGGCTCCTCCTCCTCCTCCTTCTCTTCATTATCATTGATAGCCTCGAGCGGTCGGCGGACTGCTGGCTCCTTGCCAGGTCGGATGGCAGCCGAGAAATAGGCATCGAGCCAAGCCACCAGATCTGCGTCGGAGACTCTGTTGGGCGCCGGGGAGAGCGATACCACTGGCAACTCCTCCTCTCCTGACTGCCAGAGACGGACGTCTAAAATCGTTTCTTCACTTATGATATTTAGCATAGAACAGTCAGGCACTTAACGCCGTTTACGGTACCGACAGCATATAAGGTGCCGGTATCATATGGTAACGGTACCTAGGCCTAGGGTAGTGGGAACATTCATGGTACCGGCCCGGCACCATATATGGTAAGTACCCCACGTTCGGGGCCTGTGGTGGTACCAAACAATATGGTACCCCTACCCTCGCATTGGCACCGGTACCAGATACCACTCTGTTCAGATTTCGTACCACATATGGTAGTGGTATACCATGTATGGCACCGACACCATGGGTAGCCGAACATGGGGGTACAAAGGTACCGGTACCATAAACGGCGTTAAGTGCCTGACTGTAGAACAAGTTACAACGGTTTTTCTGGGCCATGTGTAAATGCGTATGTGCGCTGAGAAACGCTCATTATGTAACAGGGGAAGGGAGCAGAGGTGGAGGTGGGCTAGGGGTGTTTGTCCGCCAGACGGGGTCCTAGGGAGGGGGAAGAAAATTAAAAAAAGCTGCAAAACATCTCAAACTGCGTTTTTAGTACGATTTCGCTAAAGATATTTTCATATGCCTAATAAATAGCATTTTAGAATTGAAGACAAACAAAAATGACAGAAATTGACTAAATTGACGGCGCCCTAAATTGTCTAGGGGATAGGGTATGGGCTGGCTTTCCAGCTAACGGAGTAACTGCGGTAAAGTAAGAAAGGAAACAATCAACTAATCAAAGAAAGCGAGAACTACCGTTTCCAATGTCTTCCCACGGCTGAGTCTGATTAAGAAGGTGCAAACTAGCGATTGCGTCTGCGAACTCTGTCTCGTCCTCGGACTCAGAATCGGGCGCACAAACTGGCTCAGAGCTCATGTAATCTGCAGACAGACAGGTGAACTTATACAATGGAGGATTACATACATGTAACAGGTCATCCGCCGAAGGGGGAGGGGAGTTGGGGCTCTGGCGAGGCTAAAAATCGCCAAAAAATCGGCAAATTTGGGCCTTTCCTTTCCTGTATTTTCCGCAGGGAAAACGACTATTGACACACAGTTACTGCGATCAGCTAAACTGTACAGCTAAATCGAATTTATGCGTTTCCACTGTTGATATTTAAGAGAAATCGGTGTTTTTAGAAGCCCTTTTGTCATTTTTTGCTTGTTCCTAGCTCTAAAACGCTATTTGGCAGATTAAAATAGCGAGTTTTAGCGTCGTTACTGAAAAATAACGTACTAAAAACTAGAGTGCGAACTGGTATTGGGTGTATTGGGGTGTTTTCCAGGTATTGGGTATTGGGGTTTTTTACCCCCCAATACCCAATACTAAATTGAACAATTAAAAATAGAGAAAAATCGATGTTGACCTGAAAAATTGATCTGTAAAATCGAAAAAGTTGATCGATGATTCGGTTTAGTGAGCTGTTTTCGCGTTAAGGAGCTGTCCATAAACGACGTCGTTCCAAAATCCCGATCTTTCTGAGCACCCTGCCCCCAAAATCGCCTTGCGTCGTTTCTAGGGCACCCCTCCACCTAAGACGACATCGTTTTCGGTTACTGCCCCCCAAGATAAAAGTGCAGTACATACAAAACTGTTATGTTTTCTTGTTAGCATACTGCGCAATCAATAGAATAAATCCCTACAACCACTCTGGGAAGCTTTTCTGCATTGTAGAAACCTCTGACAGAATGTACTTATTGAAAATAATACAATCAAAGTTCCCTAACATTCCGAAAAAAGCGACGTCGTTTTTTGCTACCCCTCCCCCTCCTGGTGTGTCGTCTATCGTCGCATTTCAGCCGACCCCTCTCCCCTTCTGGAATGTCATCGTTTATGGTTAGCCTAATCAACTAAACGTCAGTAGAATTTCCTAAAGTGTACGCTTTTCTAAGTGTTACACCAGTAATTAATTTCTCTGTTCTTATCTAAAATAAAAATGGTGACATTTCTAATGTCACCGTAATGTACTAGCACCGTACCCATGGCTATTGCGGTGGTGCACACAATTTCCGGCCGAGTTAGGAAAAAATCGCCGGAAGTAAGAAACACGACAGAATTACGAAATACTAAGTACCAAAACTGTTAATTTCTGTCAAATTTTACGCCTAAAACGGCTTCTAAATGCTTTCTGAAAGGCTAATTTTTCAAAATTTTCTCGCCCTGCTTGGGCAGCGGCCCGATCCGATCCGATCTGGCGGGGGGTCGTACAATGTACGGCCCTACGATCAGACCTGCACGGTCCATTTCGTTACCCCTTATATCGTCATCTCGGACGTTTGCCCTTCTTTCACTGCCAAGCCACTCAAGCCATGCTGTTGGGCGCCAGGTACTAAGAGAGTGCCTGGCGTGGTGACGTCATGGTGCTGACAGCTCCCAGCGGCCGCCCGGCCGAGGAGGAGTAAACCGGTATAGGCCGTAATGCTGGTTTCTCAGACGGCTCCTGACGTCGTTGATCTTCCCTCCAACGCGGCATGCTTTTAGGAGCGGCTTTCGGTGCAACGGCAGATCCAGTTGGTTCCCATTTTACCTACTCACTGTAACCAGGCCTGGGTGGAGCGTTGTGCCGACGACCAACTCTTTGCAGCAAGAAACTTGCCACGCCGAGAGGATGAACCACTACAACCACTAGGGATGCAGCGGCCGCCGTGACTCAGAGGCAGCGAGCTACCCACTGAGCCACTGACGCGGCTCCCCTGGAAACCCAGGTCGGCCCGGAGCTTTTGCACGTGAGGGTGGGGTTTACCCCTCGGCCGGTCATACCCCCTCCCGCCCGGTTGGAGAAAATTTTCGCGTATTCAAGGCAAAATGGGCGCTGGAGGGTCTGACGCCGGCCGGGGGTCGGAGCTCAAAATTCTAGGAAGGGGGGTGGACACTAAAAATCAAAAATCGAAATTTTACGGCTAAAAACTGTGAAAAATCACTATTTGGGTTGATATACAGCAAAAAGTGCTGTTTTACAGGCAATTTTTGTGTCTGAGATTGCAAAAAAATCGCAAAAATTTGATTAAAAAAATGTCTTGCCAGCAAATCGGAGGGGGGGGGGCGGAAAAAACGTTTCCAGGGGGTCTCAACCTGGGGGGTCAAACCACCTGTTACATGTATGAATGGAATAGAATAGAGTACGGTAGGTACCGAGCGTCCAAGCAATCAGCCAATCTGGGCAGCCATTATTAGAGTTAAAAGCGTCATCGATCGAGACGCCAATTCCAACCTCATCTTCGTTGTCGTCCGCCCACAACTGCGACATCTCTTCTCTCTCTGTAATCAAGATCATAAAAGGGTCAGTAACAGATGCAACAATTTCATAAATAACAGCTTACTTTACTTATGCTACTACTGCAGAGCCAGACAAACCATTTATTTGTATAAACGTCCAGTCCTAAACTATGAAAAGGAAGTTTTACTCAAAATTCACTACTTTACAGGCGACAGCAAAGAAAACAAGAGCTATTAAAGGTCAAAACCGATCAAACTGAGAGCGAATCGACCAAGCAACAACGAAAATGGGCTCGCCGGAAACGAGTGGATTCATCAGCCAATCACCAACGAGCGCGTGGCCAAAACAGTTGGAATGGACCGGCGCCCCGGCGACGGGAAATTCAAATACAGTTAGTGGTACAGTCGAAGAGAAGCGAGCTAGGTACGTTGTTATTTATACATTTTTTTACTTACGAACTTTTGTAATATTTCGATAATTCTAATTAAGTGATAGAATACTGATCCTGCCTGATTGCCTGAATCTCAGGGTCACAGAGATTCACAATTCCCCTAAAATCCCTTAAAAATTTGAAAAACTTTCCCCTGAACTTTCGACCCAATCCCAAAATCGAAATTTTCCCCATAAATCGGATTAAAACGAACCTGCTGGCAAGGCAAGCCAGAGGAAGACTGCTGGAAGGAAGAAGAAAGAAATACAAATTTATAAAAAGCAACAAAACAAAAGACCGAAAGGAAAAAGGTAAGGGGCGCCCTGTGCCAAGGATATCGCTCGAATTGCAAATTTTGACTGCAGACGACCATTTCTTACGATCTCCTGATTGTTATTTTTACACAGCACACAACTAATTACTGCGTGCTAACGCGTTTTCGGCCTCTGGTGGTCAAACAAACAAAACCCCTCAAATCGAGTAAAAGGCTGCTACCCAAATTTTAAATCATTAACAAAGATGGCAGAATATGGCATAAAACAACTGCCGTTGATGTCTTTTTTTTTAGATGATTGTTCTGCGCACCAACAGCTAATTTCCCCATGCTACATCAGATTATGCGCTTTCATAACGTCCTATTTCGACAAGCGGCAGATTACCCCCTGAAGCCATCTCCTTAGAAAAGTTGCTATAAAAGTCATACGCACAGAAGTACATTCGTGTCCAAGACCGGATCGTAGACAATTACTCTAGTTACAGATAATAAGCACAGATAAAAAGATTGAGGTCGAAATTGCAGGACGGTGGTCTTTCTTAAACGGTGATCAATCACTATGAAAAAAATAGAAAAAAATGAAGTTTTCTAGGTAATCTTTTGAAATATAGCTGTCAATTTTGCTGTGAGTAGGTCTACGTTAGATGCATATTTCGGCGCATTTACTTTCAAAGATCCTTGCACAACAAATTAAAAAAATGGCAAAGAAAAGACAAATGCTTTGTCGCGACATCTCGTGGCATTCGAGTCAGACGATAGATCTATCTGCCCAAGAGCATATGGGTAGATATGAGAATTTACTATGGATTAAGAATAAATATAACAATCTTCATCCCAGCCACTGGACGGTGGCCCTTTTTAAACAAAACATTGGCCAAAAATGATCTACACTTGAAACACTAATCGGGGCAAGCAGTGATCTGCCTAGTGAGTGGATGGAGAGGAACACGAGGGAGTGAAAGTAAATTCAAGTTGGAAATGTTTAACAAAGATGACCGAATATCGCATTAAAGTTATACTACCAACCTTTAGATTATTATACTCAAAATATTTTTTGCTGTTCCTGAACAGAGATCTCTGGTTGAAGCAAAATTTCGCTCCAAGCTTGTTTACACAAATTGTTGTCATAGGTACATGTGTGAGTGTTTCGATAAATTTACCTGAAATAGTCTGTACTGTGCCATGCCACTTTCACTGTATTTCTTGATTCCACTTTATTTTGTAAATCAGTATTTCTAAATCAAAAACATTTTCTATCTGTATTTGTATGTATTGTATCCGAATGCCATACCCAAATTACGCACCAAATGGAGATTATCACGCCTAGTATGTTCTAAATTTCT
Source organism: Sabatieria punctata (assembly GCA_030248155.1). Classification (NCBI taxonomy): domain Eukaryota; kingdom Metazoa; phylum Nematoda; class Chromadorea; order Araeolaimida; family Comesomatidae; genus Sabatieria; species Sabatieria punctata. Next base: position 224,564 of record JASANB010000541.1, on the reverse strand, counting down.
AGCAGATTCTTCGAATAGCTTGTCTAATTTCTTCATGAGCCACACCTGCTTTGCACAGATGTGCCAAGGCCGATGCAAACTTCAATCCATAAGGCATCTAAACAACAAATCTTACAAGCTGTCAAAACCTGTCTCTCCACATACCTGCAGATGTTTGCTGCAGCGAACTACATATGTGTCAACTGCAGCATCATGGCACTGCTCAAACTGCTGCACCTGGGATGGGGTTCGCGGCTCCAGAATCACTCCTTTCTTGTGTTTCAAGCTCGATTCTAGTTCAGTGAGCACACGGTCCACCTCTCTGCGTTTCTGCATCAAGTCACTGATCTCAGCTCTCACCCGTCTCTTCTCAACCTCGCTCTCAGCTCGCTTCAACTTTTCTTCCAGCAACAACAAGTCGGCATTCCTCATTGACGATCTTTTGTCATGGCAATCTGGCCTATTGGTCGCGACCTCTTTGCATGGGTACTTCTCCTGTCTGCTCTGTCTGTGACCGATGAACTCACTGACTTTCATCTGTGCCACTGTCTGATTCGCGCCATACTGTTCAACCAAACTGCAGATCACTTTATTGTAGGCGAACTGACGTTGTTGGCTGACTGTCACTTGGTCCATTGGTCGAGTGTCGTCTTGGTACAAGAGAGCCACTGTAAAAGCGTCTGAGGTATAGGCGGCATTGTCGTGATGAGGGTAGCAGGCAACGTGTAAGTAGTCATGGGAGAGCGCTGATCCAGTGATGGCAAGAACGTTGATGGCAGCCAGTTCGTCTTCATGGTGGTAGTACATGGTGCCGGCTTCGCAAGTTGCGTGGTGGATCAGCATGTGCTTGTAGCGTTGCTGCTGGTGCATGCTCTTTAGGGTAGCCAGTAGATCGGCCCTATGCAAATATCGTCTTTTGTTTACTCCTTCAACCAAAGCTAATCCATCCCCGCCGTGAGTACTGAGGTAAAAGTAGATGTGATCGTTGGGCCCGCTGTTTATCACTCTTCCTGAGCCAACGCCTGGTTTCTCCCCGCGAAGCACTTTGAGTATGTTCTCTGGTGTTATGGCAGACCCTGTGTAGTCTTTGATCACGCCCTCGTACACGTTGGTGCCATTAGGCCAGTTGTATATGGTTCCTTTGTGTTGGTTGCTGAAGTTGATACATGTAGAATGTACCAACAGGAATACAAGTAATTATCCTTCTAATTCATTTGGCATACCTTTCATCGGTAGCAATGGAGTCATAGAACATGGTAATGATGTTCTCTTGAGGAATGCCATTTTGTCTCAGCTCATGAAAAAGATGACAAACGTTGGCTTCGAAGACGTAGCCCAGATTGTCCCAACGATGTGTGCCTGCCACTACAAGGGCCCATTTCTTAGGAGCTTCGGCTGATACCAGCACAACCAGTAGACTAAGAATATAGAAAACCTTCATAACGGCTCTTAGACCAAGTTAGCTGGGTTAGTGAATTTGCTCTTCTTATATACTGCCTTGTAAAATGTCCATGTAAATGGCAAAACACTTTCTAAACCATGACTAGCTGGTTCATCATCAGCAGATCTGATTTTGCGCCCTTCTTTCCTTATCCGTGGCATTGCGTACTTGACCTTTCTTTGGCCATTTTCAGTCGATTGTTCATTCATGTCTGACATTAGTTTCATCAAATTCTTCTAGTCTTTACGTTTCAGTCACGCCTGGCGAATTTTGAATGAACTTTATTTCTGTCTTATCTCAACCCAACTATGGAACTTTAATAATAATAGTAAATAACTTTATACAACGCACATGTACTCCAGAGCAAGCCAGTAATAACCCAACAGGGCCACATGGGAGGTAATCACTTGGCCTGAGACGGGCTCGAACCCCTACAGCATGTGTCACGCATCGTGAGCATGGTAGGCAAGATGCTACCCAATGCACCACGGATGCCTTTTCAGCCCATCACCCAGCCCCTGCCCTGAGTGGGGCACACGTCTTGCTTCTGCACTGAAGGTCGCGCCCTGGGCAGCCAGCTGTTTCCATCGCTAATGATGTAGTGTTGACCATCTTAGTAGTTGACCATCCATCACGCACTTCCCGGTTGTTACCACAGTCAGACACTTAACGCCGTTTATGGTACCGGGACCTATGTAGGCTAGTGGCACCATCTATGGTACCCCACGTTCGCGGACTGTGGTGGTACCATATATGGTACCATACCCATGGCCATAGGTGCCGGTACAGTATATGGGCCACTACCGTATATGGTACGAAATCTGAACAGAGTGGCCTAGGTACTGGTACCGTAAATGGTGTAAGTCCTGACTGTACCAGTTACTAACAAGACCAATCTTCAAAAAAGACTGGGCTTTCTACTGCGTTTTTACACCTCTCAAAAGAATCGGTGTTGTTGTTGTGCCTACACAACGTAGTCGGTGCATTGGTTTAGGATGGGTGGTAGCATCGGGTGGTACCTAGTTGACTTCTGTTGTGGTCACGTGAAAGCGCTCGTCAGTGTCATTGCCAGCTGTTACACAGAGAAACGTAGAGCTGACCATCGTATTTGTATGGCTGTGTGTATCATAGCACTTTCAATGTTGCTATGTATTTGCTGTTCCAGTTTATTCTGTAAATCACTGATTCGAAAACAATAACATTTTCTCTCAAAATCTGGACACTATTCCACTATCTGGACTATTGTAAATCTGACTGGATGCTAATATCTAAATTACCAAATCGAGAATAGCACGCCTAGGTGTGTTCTAAATTCTCAGCATATTCTACTGATCACTTGACTAATTTCTTCATGAGCTACACCTCCTTTGCATAGCCCTGCCAAGACCGATGCAAACTTCAATCCATAAGGCATCTAAACAACAAATCTTGCAAACAACTACCAAAAACTGAATCTGCTTACCTCCACATGTTTCTTACAGCGCTTCATATAAGTGTCTACAGCCGTATTGCGACACTGCTCGAAATACTGCACCTGGGATGGGGTTCGCGGCTCCAGAATCACTCCTTTCTTGTGTTTCAAGCTCGATTCTAGTTCAGTGAGCAGATGATCCACCTCTCTGCGTTTCTGCATCAAGTCACTGATCTCAGCTCTGATCCGTCTCTTCTCAACTTCGCTCTCAGCTCGCTTCAACGCTTCTTCCAGCAACATCAAGTCTGCGTTTCTGATGGAGCCCCTCTTGTCATGACAGTCCTCCCCAGTGGGGTCCCACTCTTTGCATGGGTACTCCTCTGCAACGCTTTGTCTAGACCCAATGAACTCGCTCACTTTCATCTGTCCGACTGTCTGATTGGCGCCGTACTGCTGCACCACACTGCAGATCACTTTGTTGTAGGCGAACTGGCGTTGTTCACTCACTGTCACTTGGTCCATTCGCTGAGTGTCGTCTTGGTACAACACGGCAACTGTAAACGCATCTGAGGTCCACACCTTGTTGTCATGGCTGGGGCCGCAGGCAGCGTGCAACCCATCATTTGGCTTCGATCCAGTCACAGCCAACACATTGATAGAGGACAGGAAGTCTTCGTGGTGGTAGTACATGGAGCCGGCTTCGCAAGTGGCTTGGTGGATTAGCAAGTGCTTGTAGCGCTTCTGCTCATGCATGCGCTTTAAGGTTGCCAGAAGGTCAGTGTTGTACAAGTTACCATGCTCTGCGAATGAAACAAAGCCGTCACCACCGTGACTGATCATGTACAAGAAGACATTGTCGTTGGGTCCACTATCGATCACTCTGTTGTTGCTTTGCTCAACGCCAGGGTTCTCTCCTCGCAGCACTTTGAGCATATTTTCTGGGGTCACAGCGGCTCCTGTGTAGTCTTTGACCACACCTTTGTACACGTCCTTGCCGTTGGGCCAGTTATACAAAGTGCCCTTGTGAGCGTTCCTGTAGAAATAACAGACAAGGTTCATATGTATGCATACTAGGCTTCAGCAGACGAAGTTAAACCGAGACTGTATAAAGTATCCTCTACTTATACCTGTCATCGTTAGCATCGGTGTCGTAAAACATGGTAATGATGTTTTCTTGGGGAATGCCATTCTCTATTAGTTCTTGATAAACGTGGCATACGTTGGCTTCACAGGCGTAGCCCAGATGGTCCCAGGAATGTGTGCCTGTTACTAGCAGGGCCCATTTCTTAGGAGCTTCAGCTGATACAAACACAGCCAGTAGACTAAGAATATAGAAAGTCCTCATAGCTTTAACGAACTTCTACAATTGGTGTGATGGTGCTGAATATTGCTCTTGTTTTATACTGGGACAGAAAATGTCGAGGTAAAGGGCAAATTTACTTTGAACCATGACTAGCTAGTCTATTATCGGCGATCTCATTTATACGCCCTTCTTCTTACCCTATACTCAGCACAGAATGCTTGACCTTCGATCGGCCTTCTTCAGTTGACTGTTCATTTTTGACATTAGTTTCATCAAATTCTGCTAGCCTCCACCTTTCAGTCACATCTTGAGAATTTTGCATGAACTATAAAAGTAACCTTTGAACTTAACCTATGCATGGAACTCTAGCGGAATTTACACCGGACTCTATATTGGAAACAGAATTGAACCCTTTGTTTTGTCAACAAAATATTCAAAGACCTGCGCGGGCCGCCTTTTTGGCTGCCCGGCCCGGCCCGGCTCGGCTTGGGAAAGATTGCGTTTGTCTTCGATTACTAATGCTGTTTATAAAACTCACTGTGTTAAAATTACTGCATTTGGTGCACTACTGAACAATTTTTTTCTACAAAAAGCGGCACATCACATAAGATGAGAGTAGCTTACGTATGAGCTCTTAGGGTCGCACGATTTTCCTGCATGTGTAGGACCTGCACTGAGTTCGAGCTACTATTACAGCATGCGCCTCTAAATTTTCATCTAAACAATACTTGCAAAGCTAGCTAAAAACAATAACCAAAAAACTTATAGCTTTTAGCTCAAAAATAAGAACGTATTGCATTATAGGAACCGCGCTCGCGCTGTGTGCTCGTTTTTTGGAGCTGTCATTGAAACTTCTGTTATTATTAAAAACTCTTAGTGTGTAAAAATAGCACCCTGAAGTGTAATCTGGTCAAAAGCCGTTGTCTAAACTGTGGCGCTGTTTTGAATTTAGCAGCTTAGCAAACGGCTGAGTGATTCTAATGCGAATTAACAATGAGTGTGCGCGCTACAAGCCGTGTCACGCAGTTGCCATAGCGATGGATTCGCATTAAAACTGGAATAGCCCTTATTGTCGACACACTCTAAACTAGCCTCCCGCTATAGGTGGCAAAAATGCCATCGGCACTGAAAACCTGGGTGCCCCGAATTTTTCTGGCCTTGCTTGGCTTTTCGATGACAATCACTGTTCTAAACAAAAGCTGGCGAGACGAAGCTGCAAGAAGATTGCCGGTTCTGCAAAAGCGCATCAGTCTGTTTAAGTCGGAAAAAGTGCCGAAACCTTCTCTTCAAGTGCTGAAAAGGCCGAAAAATTTGGAGAGCGTGACTGAAAAACGATCCGTTGTTTCTGTTACACCTACCTCCAATGCAATGACTGGGAATATGACTGGTTTGTCTAGAAAAACTGTCTCAACCACGGTCACAAGTACTACGACTACCACTGCTACACCAGAAGTTTCTCTTGGTCCAGAGGCCAGCAAAAAGCTAAGTGACTTAAGGGCCGCTATGTTGGAGATTCAAGCAAGTAAGAAGAAGCTTTCTAGCTATCGAAGTTTTATACATGTACGTTGAATTGAATTAAGTTTGCCCAAATTCAGCATCGAGTAGTAAGTACATAATCGCTCAAAAAATCACATTAAAACTTAGTTTCGAGCTAAAACTCACTAATCCTGAACTTAAATACATTTAAAAAACTCGTTGTATTATAAGCAATTTTTGTGTCTGAAAATATATAAACTTGGCACAATAATTGCGTCCTAGAAAAATCAGAGGGGAATGTGGAAAATCAACATGGAAGAAAACGAAAATTTAAAATCGCCCTTTAAAAATAACAAAACTATCGATTTCAGAGGAAAAATCGCTGGCAAAGCTGTTGTACAATGAAGCTCGATTTGTGTGTATGATTCTGACTACAGTGAACGCTGTCGAGAGGCAAAAGACAATAATGGAAACTTGGGGAAAACGGTGCCAGACGCTGTTATTTTTCGTGGGCGGCAACAAAACTGAAGCTAAACCGCTCAACTCGTTTGCTCAAATGGTCTTTGTACAAATGGAGGACAGATGGGATTCTACCTGGATAAAAGGTTGGTAGTAGACAATGTACTGTATTATACAGTTCATCTATAATACAGTTCTGTTTTACAGTTCGACTGGCGGTTGAGTACATTGGTCAACACTATCGCAACAAATTTGACTGGTTCATGCGAGCCGATGATGATACCTATGTAATTATGGAAAATTTGAGACTCTTTCTAAAGTCGAGAAACCCGAAAGCTCCTGAGATGTATGGAGTGCATTATAAACTCTACGGTGAATACATTGGAACCGGTGCCGGTCTGACAATCTCTCACTTCAATTTCGAAAAATTGCTCATCAGTTTGAATGATAAAAGATGCAATAAGGCGAAAACACACGACGATGATGTGGAAATTTCCAACTGCCTCAAGATTGTAGGAGTTTTTGAATGTCGTTGATGGTTTGAAAAGACGTCTTCATACATGTAACAGGGGGTCTGCCCCCCACCAGACTTAGGCCAGACCCCCCTCCGGATGGGGACCCCCAGATGATTTCGCCGACCCCCCTCCGATTTTCTGGCAAGTAAATTTTTGAGCAAATTTTTGGAATTTTTTACAATTTCAGACAAAAAAGTGCAAAATCGCCTGCAAAACAGCACTTTTTAGCTGTATTTCAGCCCAAATTCGAGATTTTTGGCCAAATATTGCGACTTTTTCGATTTTGAGCGTTTTTTAGTGCCCAACCCCCCTCGGACCCCCCCGGCCGGCGCCAAACCCCTCAACCCCCTCCCCCTTCGGCGGATGACCTGTTACATGTATGGACCTTTTAGATTCTTTTGTTTTATACCAAATGTCTATTTACTAAAAACTAACAAGGATGTAAGAAAAATTGACTGTCTGGTTGGTTACCGAGAAGAGGAAAGCAAAGAAAAGAGATCAAACTAAATAGTCTTTCTTTCTTTCTTTCTTTCAGGCTGGTCTCAAAATAGCAGACAGTCGTGACGACAAGAAACGATTTCGATTTTTTCCTTTCAACCCAGAAACGACACTCACATACAAATTGATACCTAAGTGGGTGTGGGGTTGGAGCAAGTTCAACATGTCTGACGTGAGCAAACATTCAGTCAGAGAGACTAAGCCATAGACGAATCGGTTCCTTTTATGGCTTACCTCTCCGACTATGGCTATGATGTTCCATCGATGGCTATTGAACGCCTACTTAGCCATACATGGCTACTTAACCCTCTATGGCTACCACTCTTCCACAGCATACCCAACTATGGCTACGTAGCCATAGATGGCTAAAAAGGCGGGGCCTCCTCGAGTTTAGCCATAGATGGCTACGTACGTAGCCATAGTTGGCTATGCTGTGGAAGAGTGGTAGCCGTAGAAGGCTAAGTAGCCATAGAGGGTTAAGTAGCCATGTATGGCTAAGTAGGCGTTCAATAGCGATCGATGGAGCATCATAGCCATAGTCGGATAGGTAAGCCATAAAAGGAACCGATTCGTCTATGGCTTAGTCTGTCTGACTGACATTAGGAAAGCAAGCTTTAAATCTGAGCTAACAAAAAGTATGAATTTCAGGGTTTAGAGTGCTGTGCCGATGACTACATTGGCTTTCATTACGTTAAACCAGAACAGATGCGGGCAATGGAGTTTATGATTTACTATGCACATCCGTTCAGTGCACGACATGTTTGGCAGCGACAGTGATACTTTGTAAAAAACTAAATGATTTTGAAAACACACCTTCGAATAAATTATTGTTCCATTCAGAAGCACATGGTCAATTTGAAATTTGGTGTGCATTTTTGTTTGCTTCTTCTAATCTGTACTAGGTTGTAAAATATTCTTCACGTAAACAGAGACCTTATCGTTTCGAATGCAATCTATCTAAAGTGCGTGCTTAGTTTGTTCTCAAGACCACAATGAGTGTTTTCACAACCATTCCACCAAACTCAGAGAAGAGGAAACCGGGACAGCTGAGTCAAACTCAACTTGAACAATTTTTCACCAATGTAAAGCCTAATCCCATCATTTCTAACTTTATCCAAGTTCCGCTGTTTCAGGGTTACCTGATAATCGACAACTTTTTCCACAGCAGCGAGCTACAACCAGTTTTGGACGAGCTTTCAGAGCAAGTTGACAAGCTCGCTAATAGTTTGTTGAAAGCCGAAAAAATTAAAGGTGACAGTCAACATTTAGAAATATAGAATTGTACCAATTTTTCCAGATTTGCACAAAGAAGCCGATGTATTCCACAGATTGTCTCTCCTCGAAGATCAATTCCCGGGCTCTACTGTGATCTTGCACAAGAGCAAAAAGTCCATGCCGCAAGTAGCGCGGATTTGCAAAAATTTGCATAAAGTGTATGTATTTCAAGAGACTGCAAGCAATGTTCGGCCATGAACGAGTGCTCAACCTAATGGAACAGTTACTGAACGGTGACGTGGCAGGCAGCGCCGTCTGGAATGTTAGACAGAAAACTCCAATGCAACAGAATCATGATGTGCCGTGGCATCAAGGCATATGAATTTGTTTTGCTGTTGGTTTGTTGATTCAAAAAATTACAGACGGAGCCTATCTTCTTCCAGAAGCTGATCAGTCACTAATTATCACCACCTGGATTCCTCTTTGTGATACGAACTTCAAAAATGGCGGAATTCAGGCACCATACCGGCAACTCGATAAGATATGATAAAGAGAGTAATGTGTTGTAGCTACTGGAAAAAGGTCACAGACCTGGTCGCTTGGGCGATCATAAGGGTTGTTGGAGAGATACTTGGTATTTATATATGGAGGATCAAGATGTAAAGAACCTGGGATGCAATATACAGAAGGATTTAGTTACCTGCCAAGTTCCCTTTGGCGGTCTGCTCATATTTAGCAACATGTTGCCTCACAGAAGGTAAACTGCAATCTTTTTTTTGTTCTGTTGTTGTTGTTTTACACTGCGTGATGATTACACTGCGATGGATTACACTGCGTGTGCTGGCCGCGTGCGGCGGCCCTGTCTGACCGCTCTGCCTGGCGCCTTTAACACTGGGCTGCTGTCCTTCTCTCTGTCAGAAGCCGTGCAAATTCTTTTCGCTAATGTCGACTTGTATTCAATGTGGCTGCAAGATCTTTTCTGGCCCAATAAAATGCGTGAGATGCTCCTTCTGCGGGGGAGCATTCCTGTGTCGGCCATGTTTTGGAAAGTCTTTGCTGGGACCGAGAGTGTCCGTCCAGTACTGTGATGAGGTCTTTGGTCTTGCATGTAAAGTCAACTTTATTGCTCTGAATTGTCCAGACTGTTCCGACCTGATTGAGAGACTTCGCTCCAAGGAAATGGACCGTGACGACTGGCCATCAGTGGCTACGATGACTGCTTCCGGTCCTCCTGACGATGACTATTCTGCCCTCTGCAGCAAAGTGTCGTGCCTCACGGATCAACTTGAAAAGGTCACAGCCGATCTGGATAAGCTGTCAACTGTTGCGACGAAGAGAACCTATGCTTCTGTCTTGCAAACTGCCAGAAATGGCTTGCCTGTGCCTAACCCGACCTCTTGCTACGACAAAGCGCACTCAGAGCTGGTGCGTATTTGTGACTGGGAACGAGAGATGCGAGAACGTGAGCGGCGCAGCCTAAATCTTGTCATTAACGGACTTTTCACTCGGACCACAGACAGCAAGGACATCGCTCAACTCGTCAACGACCTGTTTTCTGAGCTGTCTATTGACTGCCTGAATATTTTGAACATTCGGACTGTTGGTACGGGCATGAATCGTAAGGTTGTGGTGGAATTGAGAGACCAAGTGACTAAACAAGCAATCATGCAACGAAAAAGAACAGTTCTGTCTGCAAGGCCCCAGTACACATCTGTCTACATTGGTTGTGATCTGACGCCGTGGCAAGCCAAGAAAGCTTTTGACTTGTGGAAGGAATTGCGGCTACGACGTGAGAATGGCGAAACTAATATTTTTGTAGACTACCGCACGCTTTGTATTCGGAGTGCAAAGACCAAAGCCTCCAATTGTTAATGTTTTCGTTACTTTCTTTACTTTGATTCAGTTTAGTTGGCATAGCGAATGGTCTACATAGATAAGTAGAGATGTGTGTTTTAGGGCCGCATAATATGTCAATGTCTGGCGATTTGTGGGCCCGTTGCCCAAGTGGTAACAAAAGAGTAAATCTAAATCTGTTGTTGTTGTTGTTGTTGTTGTTGTCGTCATCGTCGTCATTGTCATCGTCATCATCCTCGTCATCATCATTGTCATCGTTGTCGTTGTCGTCATCGTCATCGTCATCGTCATCGTCATCGTCATCGTCATCGTCATCGTCATCGTCATCATCATCATCATCATCATCATCATCATCATCATCATCATCATCATCATCATCATCATCATCATCATCATCATCATCATCATCATCATCATCATCATCATCATCATCATCATCATCATCATTGCCTTTGTCATCGTAGCTGTCATCGCCATTGTTGTTGTCATGATCATCGATGTCATAATCGTTGTTGTCATCATTGTTGTTGTCATCCTTGTCATCGTCATTGTTGTTGTCATCATTGTCTTTGTCATTGTCATCATTGCAGTCATTGTCATTGTCGTTGTCATCATCATCGATGTCATAATCATTGTTGTCATCATCGTCATCATCTCTTTCGTTTCGCTGTTCTTGTGCAGCATTCAAATCCGTTTCAGTGTTCCCAATCAATCGGACAAAATCCGTTGGTCTCTGGACTGGCGCTATCAAAAGATTGGCGACCCCACTGGCTGTGCCAAACCGTCAATCGTTCTTAGAGAAAGGAACAACCCTGGCTTCACACCCGACTGGACTGGGTTTAATTCAGTTGACCAGCACAAACTTGTTTATGTACTGAGATTATTTCACACTTAATCAATGTACATGCATGAAACATTTCCAGCAAGAAGAGGACCCATTTGCCACAACCATCAACCCTGAACTTTGGTTGACTCGATGGCCAGTCGTTCATGAGAACAAACACACAGCCTTGTGGACTAATAGACAGTGAAAATTAAAGGTCTACTTGAAGTATAAATTTTATCAAGTACAAATTAGGTTGGACAACCGATAAAACAGTGCAGTGTCTAAGAGGCGGACACACATCAGAGAGATTGTCAGGCTTGTCCCAAGTGTAAAAACTCATTCTCTACTTTCGACTAGGCAATTTGGCCCTCAGAGTCAGTCAGTCGGTCATTTCAGCTTTGAGAGTTGTTGCTGGCAGCTACTAAGAGCAAATCACAGTTCGTAACGCCAATTGAGGGAGCACTCAACATTGAACTTATGAGTATAACCCACAACACAACAGTCTACATATCGGCACTTTCTTACTACTTTCTGATTTTTTCGATCATGCATAGTTTAGTATAATCGGGCGGGGGACGGATAAAACAAAATGAGTTGAAATTTTCACACCAAACTTGTACAATTTGTAGTCAGTTATCTAGTCAATTTCTGCTGAAAATTAGAGCGAGATCGATCAAGAACAGGCAGGAGAACGAATCGTTTGAGCAGTGTTCCAAAAATCGGGTAATAATTTTTTAAATCTATCCTTTACAATCCATTGATTTGAAGAATAATGCTAGTTCGTTCGATCAACCGTACATAGCTCTTTAGTGCCAGCATTCAAATCAATAAAACTGTCATTAAACAAGCTCCATTATTATCAACCTAAAAGCTTCTTTTGTTGCTTGCTTCTTGTATCTAAGAAGGGTGGAAGCTAATCAGCTCATTTTCCTAAAAGCAGCAGGAGAGGAATCACGATGTCGGGCTTGTACTTACCATTTTTTCTCCTCTTCTTTTTGAACAAAATCGCTCCGACAAAAAGTATAATTGCCAGGTAATTTGTCAAGTGATCTTAAAAAACGGTACATTTCAGCGTGTGAACAGCAAAATCTTCCATTAGTAACAAACGGAAAGGCTGTTGTTAGATCGCCATCCGAAGCTGTGCTCCACTGCAACAGTGGTCATGCTGCTACACAACCAGAACTGAACAAAATCACCTGCATAAATCAGGTCTGGACTGGCACACTAAGTTCTTGCCAGCCTAAAAGTATGGATCTGAATTAGATTTACACCATCATTACATTGTATCTTTAGCATGCACAAAGAGCAGGTTGATAAAACAGTTCCAAGAGTTCGACATGCTCCCTGACCAAGACACAACCCCCCACGGTTCAGGAGTGGAGTTGCGCTGTAGGGATGGTTTCGTGTTTGCTCCAAGTAACAGTGACAGTAACCAGACATTTGTGTGTCATTTCGGAGTCTGGGTTGGAAAGCTGTCGGGTGTTTGCTCTCCAATTCCTCAAAACTGTAAACAACACCTATGTATTTATTCTTCATACAAATACAAATATAAGTTTTAGTAAGGGACTGTGCGGAAATCAAAGCACAATTTGCGCTGGCACCTAGTGGAGTTTATAACATCAGCCTCTTCTCCGATTGCTCCACTGCACCGGCAGGTGTTCCATGCAATGTTTCCGTTTATTGTGACATGTACACCCTTGGAGGCGGTTGGATGGTTAGTTATTCTCCTAGTAGATTTGTGTATAATTTCACTCACAGAATCTTTTCAGGTGTTTTATTATTACCGACAGAATATTTTCAGGTGTTTCAAAAAAGACAAGATGGTTCGGTGGACTTCTACAGGACTTGGCAAGAATATTCAGACGGGTTCGGCTCTCCAGATGGAGAGTATTGGCTTGGTAGTCACTTATTTTAGAAATATATATTTATTCAATATATGTATATTAGTATATATTGAATCATATTTTTGTTCAATTTTATAAGTAACTTTGCCGGTAATTAGCTCAATTGGGTTCCACTTACCGGAGATTTCCGCTTATAAGACCACCATAGTTAGAAGACCATGGTCTTATAATAGGTTTTTGTTTCCAGTTAAAAGACCATGGTCTTCTAATAGGTGGTCAGAAAACAGGGTTCATTGACACCCATTTTCCAGTTAAAAGACCATGGTCTTAGTTAAATTAACCGATTTTAGGACACAATTATCTGTTTTTAAACTAAACAAAAGCTGTCCATCGTGAAAAAACAAGAATAGAAGTACATAATATAGGTAATTTCAAGTAAAGTTCTACAAGTCAAACGTAAAATGGTCAGGCATGTCTGGAACAACAACTAGGTGAAAAGAAAAACAAATTCAGCTTTTGGCCAGAAACCCTTGTTTGCAGTGAAACATCATTTTCCAGTTAGAAGACCATGGTCTTCAAAAGGGCGCCAAAAAGTGACCCTAAATTTAGGCATTTTCCAGTTATAAGACCAGGTCTTATAAGTGGAAAACTCCGGTAGGGAATAACGAATGTATGTAGACTAAATATGCATATTTTGAGGCCTGGAATCTTTTTTGTAACGAGTACACATAACGTTTGATACTGCTCATAAACAGTAGTTTACGTACCAGGGGTATAGGGTGGTTAGACCCCCCTTTGCGGTGGAGGTAGGAAGGAAAATTTTAGCAAAAATTAGAGAAATAAATGAATAATCACCTATACCTGTCTATTTTATGCCCAGAATTCGTTTTAAATGCGTTTTTGAATTTCTAATTTTTCGAAAATTTCTCAAACTTCAAAATTTTACACCCCACTCCCTTCACAAAATCCTGGGTACGCCACAGCAGATAAATTTTATTTGCAGGCAACGAAGTGTTGTACTATCTGACCAACCAAAAAGACTACAAACTGCTGGTAGACCTGAAAGAAACCGGAGAGAGCTGTCATCTGGACGCTACTTACGCAAAATTCAGACTGAAGGATTTAACAAAATTCACGTCTGAGCTCGGCGCTTTTGAGGGCGGAGTTGCAGGTAAAACGAGCTCAACTTTAAATCTGAACTCAGTACGAATCTGTGCTAATTGAAGGCAATGCTATGACGTACCAGCACAACCACAATAACATGGCGTTCACAACAAAGGACAGAGACAACGACATCTTTTCGTCAAACTGTGCTATAACATACAGAGGCGCATGGTGGTACGACAACTGTCACAATGCAAACTTGAATGGACTGTACGATGGAGTCAACTGCAATGCCCTCCATGACACAAAAGGCGTGGTCTGGAGTTCTACCACCGGTTACTTTCAAGGCTTCGAAAGAGTTGAGATGAAACTGAGACCAACCACCTTTGGGTAACTGAACTACGTCAAGTCAAGTGTAGCACTTTTGTTAAACTCCAAACGGAATTCTTTTTCAGAAACCATCAGCCTGAGAAGAATCTGTGGTGTTCGCCGAAAACGCCAACGTGTCCTTAGATTAACCATGTTTTGCTCACTGTGTCGTTACTCTTTACGCCATCACTGACTGTAAACGAGATACTGCTATGTACATACATATGTTTGCATTTTTAGCGAAATCAGAGAACAAAATAAAGCATACTTTTCTTTATCCAGTTGCCTTTTTATTCCAGTAATCGTCACTAAATTATGCTCACTAATTCACTCACTCACTGGGATGTGGTCCAAAATTCAAAAAAGCTCCAAAACGTTTCTATACCTAGATGAACACTGTAAAATACAGTATAGATAAAAAAACATGTCCCATCGCTTTTTCGGCCTTCACTCAAACGTTTCGTTCTCAGTCACTTCTTTACCGATTTGGCTCAAATTTTCAGCAAAACTTAAAAGCATGGTGGCTAAATATTCTGCAAGTTTAGTGCCAAAATTCCGACTCATACTGGTTTTATGACCCGAAAACTAGGAATGAGGGTGGTCCACGCAAATTTATTTGTTTTCCGTAATACAAGGAGTACAGTCCTGAAACTTGCAGGAATGATTGGTGTTGCTATTGGGCATAACATACTAAGCGGGCAGCCCTGTAGCTCAAAGGGCACTAAAATGGGGGAATTTCAAAAACATGAGTGAAAATCGCATAGTTAAGAAATCTGCACCTTCTAGAATCAAAGCACTGAATCTGTTGTTAATCAACATAGATTGTAGCAGGAAGTTCGACAAATAAATGAACCTGATATTTAAGCTCTGTTCCACACCATAGTAACCATCCCTGCAGCGTTTTTTGAAAATTGAAAATCTTTAGAATCGTCATTTTGCTGGTTTTACGAAGAAAAGTCAAATTTAGTCGTGTTTTTGAAATTCCCCAATTTTAGTGCCCTTTGAGCTACAGCTTTGCCCGCTTAGTATATTATGCCCAATGGCAACACCAATCATTCCTGCAAGTTTCAGGCCTGTACTCCTTGTATTACCGAAAAAAATTACATTTGTGTGGACCACCCTCATTCCTAGTTTTCGGGTCATAAAACCAGTATGAGTCGGAATTTTGGCACCACACTTGCAGAATATTTAGCCAACCATGTTGTTAATTTTTGCTGAAAATTTGAGCCAAATCGGTAAAGAAGTGACTGAGAACGAAACGTTTGAGTGAAGGCCGAAAAAGCGATGGGACATTTTTTTATCTATACTGTATATGGCTGTAATTGTGATTAGAACATACAATATACACAACGACCAAAAGGACTACACATACTGTACAGATTATGAGAATGAGAAAACAGTGATTTTTTATGGTCACCCACAACACAAACAACGAAGACAATGAGAATAATATCTCTTGTTGTATCTCTGAGTTCTGTTCTTGTAATCCTGATCACATTCAACCCTGAAAAGCACACAAAACAAAACACGACGTGTATGCAATAATACGTACTAAACGAGTATAGATTCATTAGACATCATACATCCAACAAGGATCTGCTCCCACAGACTATGTTCCATACTACAGTCCGTATGCAACAACGAGTGGAACATCTTCGCGGAACTGTCGCGCATCGTGTTGGTGCGTATTTTACAAAATGTCAGCGCGACAGAAAAGTCGCTAGACGATTTTTTTCTACACAGCCATGAATCAGGGATGGTTGCTTTTCCGAAAAAATCTCGGCCGGTTTTTTCCAAAATCGCGAAACATCCCCTGACAGGCTCCATCAATAAACGCCATATGAAAATTTTCTACAGCAGTTTGCCTTTTTGTTTTAGATTGCCAAATTTGGTCTTTTCTATTGCCTTTCTAACGGTTTTGAGTTGGTTTGACCTATTATGCATAGGAAAAGTCCATTTTTAACTGAAAAATGACATAAATTAGCTATTTTAGCTTGAGTTTTTTCCGCGATTTATGTTTTTTTAGACCGTTAAGAAAAAACCGGTTTTAAAACGGTTAAAACGGAAAAAACACTTATAAAGACTTGAAAAAACGGAAAAACACTTAAAAACCACACCGCACGTGTCCACTATGACTACACCTTTAGACGTCACTGATATTCATATCCTCCAGATTGCTGAGTCGTTTGGTCGAACTCTCCTTTCCACTTTTGACGCCCTGCTTTACAGTGAGCTGCTGAGCCGGGGCCACCACAGTGTAGATACCGAACATCTCCAAAATCTTTGTGCGCATCGTTCTGAAACTGGTAATTTACACAAATGGGAAGTCAAAACCATTGCAAACTTGTTCATGGTAAAGTAAACCACTGGGTTGACTCCACTGTTCAACACCCAGAGCGTGTTTCCCACCGCATAAGCATAGGGAAAAGAAGGGAGGTAGCTGATCCAACACCAGTACTGATTGAGAACTATAGCGAACAAACAAATGGCTGCTGCCTGTTTCATGATTCGACGCTCCTGTTCTTGCACGCTCGACGCTGCCTGCACACTCTCCTCTGGCATCTCTCGCCGCTGAAATGTCGGTCGGTTGGTCGGTCCTGTCTGTCTCTGTCTCTGTCTCTGTCTCTGTCTCTGTCTCTGTCTCTGTCTGCCCGTCTGTCTCTGTCTCTGTCTCTGTCTCTGTCTCTATCTCTATCTCTGTCTCTGTCTCTGTCTCTGTCTCTGTCTCTGTCTCTGTCTCTGTCTCTGTCCCTGTCTCTGTCTCTGTCTCTGTCTCTGTCCCTGTCTCTGTCTCTGTCTCTGTCCCTGTCCCTGTCCCTGTCCCTGTCCCTGTCCCTGTCCCTGTCCCTGTCCCTGTCCCTGTCCCTGTCCCTGTCCCTGTCCCTGTCCCTGTCTCTGTCTCTGTCTCTGTCTCTGTCTCTGTCTCTGTCTCTGTCTCTGTCTCTGTCTCTGTCTCTGTCTCTGTCTCTGTCCCTGTCTCTGTCCCTGTCCCTGTCCCTGTCCCTGTCCCTGTCTCTGTCTCTGTCTCTGTCTCTGTCTCTGTCTCTGTCCCTGTCTCTGTCTCTGTCTCTGTCTCTGTCTCTGTCTCTGTCTCTGTCTCTGTCTCTGTCTCTGTCTCTGTCTCTGTCTCTGTCTCTGTCCCTGTCCCTGTCCCTGTCTCTGTCTCTGTCTCTGTCTCTGTCTCTGTCTCTGTCTCTGTCTCTGTCTCTGTCTCTGTCTCTGTCTGTCTGTAACCTGAGCAGCTTGATTACCTCCAACCGCAAAAAGAGCACTATGGTCAGATACCACAGTCCGGACAGTAGAATGAGGCCGGCAGACTCCCACCAAGTGATGAAGTGCACTACAAGAGCCCAGGGAGTGCTCATATCGAAGTAAAGGTTGTAGGTGGCGGCATGGTAGTCGTAACTGAGCCACGGACTCATCGCTGCCAACCAATACAGCACTGCGTGAAACCAGCAAGCTGCTATCCATTTCTGAAATGGACTGCCATTTAGTGCGCAGTAAGAATGGCGCCAATTTTGAATCGGCTACTGTGGTGGCGGTGTCGGAAAAGAATTGATGCTCATTGTGGGGTAAGCAGACCACCATACACCGATTGAGAGCAACTGTGTGAACCAGCGCCACGTAAGATTGCCAGGCGAACGCTGTTGTGGTCCCGAAAAAGTATTTATTGAACCTGAAAAGCAGGAACATATGTGCGAACCTACCTTTTCGTTGCTGTTGTTTATGAGGAAGAGGAATGCTTTGATAAATGACTATTACAGTTTGGAACTGGTGACGCCTGACGCCATTGCACATGCCTAACTTTTCACCTTTCATTCAATTTGTGCCCAAAACTCAATAATGATTGTTGCAACGTCAAAATCTTCAAACTTATGTAAATAAAATACCTATAGAAAACAAAAGCAAGCTCCAACTAACCAATGAGGCACCGAAAACTGTCCCATGATAATGACTCCCAGTACAAACTGTTGCACTATGTTCACAACGTCCCCGATTGCCTGATGTCGCAGAAACTAAAACCGTTGAAAGGCTGATGTAGTAGCAGTTATTTAGGAAGAAATACTAGGTACCCGGAAACAATTATTTTGAAACTCCTCTTCTCTGTTCATTACGATTATGCAAGGTAGGTAGAGCAAAAGTTCAATAGCGGATAAGAAGGAGTACGTGTAGCCAACCACCAGATGACCGCATCCGGACCCATGCGACGTTTCGTTCATATTTAACTTTGACACTTGCTAAAGATGTGTACGTAATACAATTGAACAAACCAAGGATGGGCAAAATCAACGTAAATTCAACCGCAACAGCTCATCCGTCGAAGGGGAGGGCTTGTTGGGTTGAATCTAAGTTCGGACGGGGTATAGAACTTAACTAACTAAAACTGTTTAACATGCAGGCGCATTGTAGTGCCAAGAATTGTAAAAAATGGCCCAATAACTGTGTGCCACTCGAAAAAATCGCAGAGAAGTGGGGTGGAAAAATTAGGCAAATCCAAATTGGTCCAAATCTGGAGGCGGCTTTTGCCGCCGCTGGGGCCAATCCCCTCAAAACCTCTTGTCTTGCCATATATCAACAAATCAAAGGCTGAGCAAATCTCAGATTACATTAGAGTTTCATTAGGGTTCGTTTGGTCTTTACTGACCACAGCAGATTTGCTTGCCTCGTCAAGAAGCTCAATTTGAAGCACCGCTTGCTCATTAACAACAATCGTAACCAGGCAACTACCTAGAAAGTGCATACTACAGGCACAGGGTCCGCCAAAAAACAACCCCGAAGATTTTTATTGTAGCAACCGCAAATCTCAACTGATTTCAATGACTATTATTTTAAATGAAAGATAAATAAATTCTTCAAAGGTCGGTGAAACTTTCATTAAGATAGTCTGCCAAGTTATTGAGATATTTGCCTTCAAAGTTTAAGCAGAGACAATAGTGATTTTTATCATTCCGTTGCACTTCATAACAAAGCGGATTCCTATTACTGCTGATGGCTATTGGAGACTTTATTGGAGAAACACACGCTCGGTTTACTTCACCAGTGAAGTTTCGTTAGCCCTCAGCAGTAGGAATCTGATTTATTGTAAAGTGCAACGGAATCGCTCTTGTTCTTTGCCAAAATCTGTTTCGACTTTGAGGGCAACAAAGAACTAAGCAGAGTATCTAAACAAAAAGTTCACCAGTCTTTCAAGAATTTATCAATCTTTCATTGAAAAAGGATTTATTCAAATCGGTTGAGATTTGCGGTTGCTACAGCGAAAAATCTACGGGGTTGTTTTTTTTAACGGACGCTGTATAATTTACGACACCTGAAGTTAGAAAAATCCATAGCTGGAGTGCAGAACAAAGTGTATATGTGCAGGAAAACCTGAAATTCTTAGCCTTTTTAGCGCTTCTTACCTATACGTACTAGTCTCTAATCAACTATAGTGCTATGCATGTACATACTGTAACTGTACACAGGACTTGTACAGAGAGTTTAGTTTTTGTGTTGTCTCCTATTACTAAAGTACGTAGCTAACTTTCAGAGTTAGTTGGACCGAGAACAAAGAGGAACTGAACAACTACTGTAGCCATAACTGCAGTTAGTTAGGCTTTGATTGAAAGGAAATCAAATTGCGTCAGGTGAACGGGATAATCTGATTAACCAATCATCTCTACCTGTTCAGAGGAAAGAGCAACTCAAGAATGAATTGCAAATACTCGAGAAGTACGTGAAGGTATAAATCCTAACTAAATAGTAACGCACCGCAACACTGACTAACAATAAGGCACGGTTAATCAATCCTCTACAAATATTTTACTCACAGCACCGTACCTAAATTCATTGGTTTCCCTTATTTTCCCGTCTTTTTAATTGCTGGCTACACAACTGTAGTGCAAGCATACAAGAACCATTACGATATAGAATGGTGCATGCATGGATTGCTTCTATCTGTGGCAGAAGGTGAATTCAGTTCAGTGCAATAGCCTTGAGCAAAATGTCGTGCGCTCGACTACCTCTGAGCAAAATGCAATTGCTAAACTCACCGACCATGTCATCAGCACAACACAATAACCCTCGATGTGCAACCAAGGCAAAAGATCGGTTCTAATTATCATCAGTCAATGCCTCTTTCTTCACATTGCACATCGACTAGTAAAACAACAGTAGGAGAAAGTGAGTAATGGATCGTCCTGACATTCCAGAAATTATATTTAGGAACTGCATACATTTCCTTATTACATTCTAATGTTTCTAGAGGGTACTGTACCGTTATTGTCGCGACATGAGAATTTTTTGATCCCTCTATTTAAAATTAACACCGAAAAAAGATGCAAACTTTGCTACATTTTTTCTGATGTTGAAATTTACTGATTTAGAGTGCTCATTAGTTCCTTCTTGTAAAGAATTCGGGTTTCTCTGAAAAAAAAAAACGTGAAATCAGAATTAATCTGGCTTTTGATCGAATACACAAATGTAAAGCAAAATGCTACTCAATTCTATTATATAGTAACTGATCAAAGGGTGCGAGCGCGCCCGTACGTACAGGTTTAGCTTTGAAACGCTAAATAAATATCAATACTTTTAACATACCAATTTCGACTTGAAATCAAGTCAGACTGTTTGGACTCAAGTCTATGTCCACCCACCAAACCAAAAGTCTAAGTCGAAGTCCTTCAATTTCAATTCAACTCATGTCAACAACAACGCTCTATTAAAGCATTTTTGGTACACAAGAGTGCACCCTTCCCTCCACTACATATTTTCAGCTAATTATAACTGTACAGTGTACACATAGCATGAGCACAAACAGCTAACTCTGTCACAAGAATAAAGCTACTGAAATCTACCAAATCCTCCACCCATTCGTGGAAACTGTCCAGGTTGTGGTTGTTGTTGTGTTGGCATTTGACTGGGGTCCATAGAGAACTGAGGTCTATTGCCCATTGCAGCTACTCCAGGCATCTCTGGGCTACCTAGTTGTGGTAGCGCTGCTGCTGTTGCCTGACCCATACCCATCTGAGGCATTCCCATACCACCCATCTGAGGCATTCCCATACCTCCCATCTGAGGCATTCCCATACCACCCATCTGAGGCATTCCCATACCTCCCATCTGAGCAGTTCCCATACCACCCGTCTGAGGCATTCCCATACCACCCGTCTGAGGCATTCCCATACCACCCATCTGAGGCATTCCCATACCACCCGTCTGAGGCATTCCCATACCACCCATCTGAGGCATTCCCATACTTCCCATCTGAGTAGTTCCCATACTGCCCATCTGAGCAGTTCCCATACCTCCCATCTGAGCAGTTCCCATACCTCCCATCTGAGCAGTTCCCATACCTCCCATCTGAGGCATTCCCATTCCCATACCTCCCATAGCCATTCCACCCCCAGACATAAATTGTTTGACAGCTTCTTCGCCTTGTCGAGCTGCTCTGAAATTTAAGAAGTCAATCTTTAAATGTAATATAGACTACCATATTGAAACTGACTCAGATTCAGCGTCCTGACGCTGAGCCGCTTCCTCTGGGGCACAATTGCGCATTTTGCAGATTGTTTCAATGGGAATCTTGCCCGTTCTCTGGAATTCTTGCATTGCGTACTGTTTCTCCTGATCGGTTAGATTGTCCCACGGTCCTTTTGGCTTTGGCGGAGGCGGTTTAGGTTTTGGTTCGTCTTGAACTGGGCTTTTCGGGGTTTTCTTTGGTTCTTCTGGCGGATCTCGTGGCTGTAAAAAGCACAGCACACCTAAGATCCATTAGATCCAAAGCTTTAAAGGCGCCACAAACCTTTCCTCTGAGAATGTTCTCGGCTCTGTCCCTGTCCTGCCCTCCTCCTATCACATCTCTAACTTTTCTGATCATTTTCTCAGAAGTCGGACTTTCTAATCTTCCATGGCTAAAAGTGTACGTACTCCGTTAAAACGTGTCTAAAGCATACTAAGCGTGGGAGGTAGTATTTGTTTAGTTTGATCTTATGAGCCGAACCGCGGCTAACTAAACCTAAGACTACTTTTTTAAGCTATCTTTAGCCTACTGTTGTTTGTGTATATGCAATACGGATACGCAATACGCAAAAATACATTGTAAGCATTTTTTCCGGAATGTGTATATGCATACGCATTTACATCTGGATACGCTATACACATACGTATCTCTGACCGCATTTGAGTAATTTTGCGTATTTACAAAGCTTTTTGAGGCTGGAAGGCTGAAAAATAGCAGTTTAATGTATGTGTTGGCAAGGTCAGTTCTAAAAAAAAGAAAGCGATTATTTTCATAACTATGAAAAACTGTGTGACAACCCCCACATTCACATATTCATTTTTTGTCTTTTCTAAACAAATTTATACATAATTTAACATTGGAAACAGCGTTTTCAGGCATAAAATTCGAAATAAAATGCAATACTATATGCAACGCAATACGTTGCGAAAAGTGCCAAAACTAACTAAACGCCCATGGGCGCTTAAACGGTACATTTATGATGCGACCGACCTACATAATACAATGTGTACATGCGATGTAGTAATGAAACAAACGGAATAATGTTGCAGATCGGATGCAATTAACGATGCGCAGTTGTTGAAAGCAAGCAGTACCGAACGCAGTGCTCCAGAATGTCCAGTCGTGGTGCAGTCAAGTGGTGCACTTGCAATACGGCCCCTACGTCATCAACTTTCACGAAGAAACAACCTGACTGCGCCATCAGATGAATGGCATTGGGTCGGTCGTCCTCCTTGCAGCCCCAGCCACTTAGAAAGATCGCCACCTGTACAATATATACTGTAGGTACAGTATACGCCTAAAATGTCCAGCCCCTTGTTTGCCCTTTAAACGGTCTACACCCAAATGCCTGAATTTATTGAGTAGATACGGTAGCATGACAATCTAATTCTCTGACCAGGAGGCAAGGAAAGGCTAACTGACGCGACGACGATGCTGTCTTGTAAATCATACAAGACCACTTACCCCCTTGGTAGGACGGCTGATCTTAAACAACTTAAGCATAACCGTGGTCTAAAGCTAAGCTAGAGCATGAACTAATGCTTAAGATGCATTTTGCGAGAAAGTCAGCTTTGGTGCCGAAGAGAGGGGGCAAGCAGGACCATCTCACGGATCTGGCTGATATTTATATCTATTAAAATAGAGCACAGTCGAAGACCAACGGTGCATGCCCGGCCACCAGCAACCCCCTAGAACCGGAGCTACACCCCCTCAAAGTTGGGTCGGCAGCAATTT
Organism: Sabatieria punctata; assembly: GCA_030248155.1. Taxonomy (NCBI): domain Eukaryota; kingdom Metazoa; phylum Nematoda; class Chromadorea; order Araeolaimida; family Comesomatidae; genus Sabatieria; species Sabatieria punctata. Next base: position 201,038 of record JASANB010000541.1, on the reverse strand, counting down.
TCGGGCTCATTTTAATAGCTCTGACACCCTCCATTCAAACGATCACCCTTCATTCGTTTCTTAAGCTAGGATCTCGACTCGCATATGGTTTTGTAGCTGGTCCAATGGCCTTTCATTTTCTGGTACTCCGGTTTCCAGATCGTAGCTGGTTACCGAAATATTCGCCGAAAACTGCGAAATTTCCACAAAATGCCACTCCGTTTTTTTTCGAAAAATCTTTATAACTTTTTGTGCAAAGGCCCTGCCAAGCTAATGTTTTAACAAAAGTTAGGCATGAGTTGGCCAAACAAAATGAGCGCCCCAAAGTGTGCGGTTAGGGGGGGGAGGGGGGGGGGTGTTTTGGCCTCTCAAAGGTGTTCGAAAAAAATTTTTTTCTCCAAAGCTTAGTTGTTAGCATACTGTTATATGCAGTTTTGTGTGCTGAGTTCGAAAATGCATTCAGTTTAGCTAGATTCGCTCTGGATCGGGAGAAATTGGCGTCCAAAGTTGAGACCAACCCTTTTTCTTGACTGGCACTACTCGCTAGTATGACCATTAACCGCGGTGCAATGCAGTTTTTCTTACGTAGTTTTTGCTACTGATTCCGAAAATAACTTTATTTTTGCTCTACGTTGCCTACTTTTGAAGATATCGGCATTTTTATGATTTGGGAACAAAACGGCTGCACTTGCTATAACATGCTCGTTTGAAAGGTGGCTCAATTCAGTCGCATCTAGAGTACAGAGCCATAAAAATTTATATCACCTAATGCAGTTTTTGCCGCTGATTACGAAAATGACATCTGTTTTTCAATCTGACTGCTCCTGAGCTACTTATGTAACTTTTATGCCCTGGAACTCAGACAACAAGTTATCTGTCAAATCTGGACATAATATGGTATCTATCTGGTGCAGTTTTCTCCGCTGATTCAGAATATTATCATATTTTTGCGCTACGGTCACTCTGTCGCAAGTTATGGACCTCCAAAGTTTCATTAAGAAACATGCCGTGAGAAGCCGTAATCCAAAAATAAATGTTCAGCATTCATGCATTTCTGAAATGAACCTTTTGTCAGTCAATAGTGTACCCGACCTATTTTGACCCGCTGAGTTCAAAAATGGCGTTTGTTTTTCTCTACTGCTGTTCAATTTTGAGATATTACTGATCAAACAAAATTTGCATTAATATTCATATATCTCCAAAACGAGTAACTATAGATTAAAACAAACGCCATTTTTGAACTCAGCGGGTCAAAATAGGTCGGGTACACTATTGACTGACAAAAGGTTCATTTCAGAAATGCATGAATGCTGAACATTTATTTTTGGATTACGGCTTCTCACAGCATGTTTCTTAATGAAACTTTGGAGGTCTATAACTTGCGACAGAGTGACCGTAGCGCAAAAATATGATAATATTCTGAATCAGCGGAGAAAACTGCACCAGATAGATACCATATTATGTCCAGATTTGACAGATAACTTATTGTCTGAGTACCAGGGCATAAAAGTTACACAAGTAGCTCAGGAGCAGTCAGATTGAAAAACAGATGTCATTTTCGTAATCAGCGGCAAAAACTGCATTAGGTGATATAAATTTTTATGGCTCTGTACTCTAGATGCGACTGAATTGAGCCACCTTTCAAACGAGCATGTTATAGCAAGTGCAGCCGTTTTGTTCCCAAATCATAAAAATGCCGATATCTTCAAAAGTAGCAACGTAGAGCAAAAATAAAGTTATTTTCGGAATCAGTAGCAAAAACTACGTAAGAAAAACTGCATTGCACCGCGGTTAATGGTCATACTAGCGAGTAGTGCCAGTCAAGAAAAAGGGTTGGTCTCAACTTTGGACGCCAATTTCTCCCGATCCAGAGCGAATCTAGCTAAACTGAATGCATTTTCGAACTCATCACACAAAACTGCATATAACAGTATGCTAACAACTAAGCTTTGCAGAAAAAAATTTTTTTCGAACACCTTTAAGAGGCACAAACACCCCCCCTCCCCCCCCCCTAACCGCACACTTTGGGGCGCTCATTTTGTTTGGCCAACTCATGCCTAACTTTTGTTAAAACATTAGCTTGGCAGGGCCTTTGCACAAAAAGTTATAAAGATTTTTCGAAAAAAAACGGAGTGGCATTTTGTGGAAATTTCGCAGTTTTCGGCGAATATTTCGGTAACCAGCTACGATCTGGAAACCGGAGTACCAGAAAATGAAAGGCCATTGGACCAGCTACAAAACCATATGCGAGTGGGGATCCTAGCTTAAGAAACGAATGAAGGGTGATCGTTTGAATGGAGGGTGTCAGAGCTATTAAAATGAGCCCGAAAATTGCTGCCGACCCAACTTTGAGGGGGTGTAGCTCCGGTTCTAGGGGGTTGCTGGTGGCCGGGCATGCACCGTTGGTCTTCGACTGTGCTCTATTTTAATAGATATAAATATCAGCCAGATCCGTGAGATGGCCCTGCTTGCCCCCTCAAAGCTGACTTTCTCGCAAAATGCATCTTAAATTAAATCCTCATTTTAAACCTGAGTCTAAAACTAAGCACAAGCACAACGGCACTGTCCGAGCGAGGACGAAATTTTCGGCAACTTTTGCGAAGACCGTAAATTTGTGTAATTTTCGGTCGTGTCTTACGGTAATCACTTTATTTTCACGAAAAACTTTCGACAATTACCTGGCTTCCGATAGATTCTGATGGTATATGTAGCTCGTTTTTTAGCCAACGTTCCACAGTAAAATACTCCCGCCAGAATTTGCGAAACGTATTTCGGTACAAATACAAGTACTGTAAAGTAACAGCACGCGAGAATGTTAAATTTATGAGCGTTGCTCTAATTGGAAAAGTCGAAATTCCTACTTGTCTGCCGTCCATGCAGCCACCGAGTCTCCGCAAGTAATTCAGCTTCTCATCCATAGTTCTAAGCTGAAAGAAAAACAACTACTTATGGACAGTCAGGGGACCTTAGCCGTGTTTCGCAAGTTCACAATTTTCAGGTCTATACCCAGGTTTCAGTCAGGTATATCCCACCAACTGTACATCTACAAGGCCTAATTCTAGCAAAACAAAGGTACACTTACGCTTTGAATTTCGCGCTGGCATTTGTCAAACCTATCCCGATCCATAGTTTAGGTAGGTTCGCTTCTATTTTACGAAGCGTACCGCACGTGTTTGTGCGGCCGTACGCAACGCAGTACCAAGAATATATTCTTTGTAGTACGTAGTGTGAACACACACAAAGAAAGTAATACGCAATATGGACAGTGTAAATGTAGCGCGTTTATTTTGTAAAGTCCTGCGCAGATAAGAAGAGTCGTGCCGTGAGTCAGAAATTATGTGCAAGTCCTAAAGTAAAGTGTTAGTACTACCCGAATTTCGCGGGAATTAGTGAGCGCGATTCCGTCAAATAACTTAGTTCTTTGGTGTCATACTGGTAATCAAATGAATAGTGCGGACAAAAACCAGAAAACCCTATACCTGACACCACAACACCCACGCCCAGTACTTGTTGTCAAGCCGCCAAAAACAGCTCACAAGTACATTCTCTTACCACAAGAAATGCATTCTTCGCTATCGCTACTACATTTGAAACCGGCAATTAAAAGAAACTATCGCGCAATTTCTGCTAAGTTTTTATTGCTTGATTGGCACAAAAAGAGCTTAAAAGCTAATCTTAGATGGAAATTTGAAGAGTTTCTCCGGTAAGAAACCTTCTCAGGAAGGTACAGAAACCCCAATACCTGGAAAACACCTCAATACCTGGTCCCTCACAACCAATGATCTTTTGTTAATTGTATGTATAATATGATGAGCTTTATTTATATCATAATCACTCTTTACCAACAGCGTCTAACCAATATAGACTAGAAAGCAATAATAAGCTGAATCAAATTTAAATGTACACTGGCCAATTAATAGATAGATACAGTACATATCAGACATACAGATCATGCGCGATACCAAAGCTCACATTATAACCATTCTTTATGACTGTCAAAGGAGAATTCTGCACTCACATCACTATACACAGTTGGCAAACATCCAAACATCGGCCTACATTCACGGCTCAGCCCTCAGGAGAGTGGACACGCTCAAGAAAGCAGCAGAGCATTGTGCCAAGACAACAATCGAGTCGATAAATCACAGCCGAATACTGGTAAAAAAGATCGTAATTTATTTACGCCACCACAGCGTAAATGTTCTCGTTGCTATGCGACGACCGATCGTCCTCCACCGATCTGCCGGTTACCGTACACAGCACGTGCTGCAATCGTTCCGAGAGCCTGTGCCGCTGGGCAACCGGGTCGCTGTCGAGAGTGGCCAAAATCGGATCGCTGTACTTGATTACGTAAGTGAGTAGTTCTCGCACCGAACACAGCACATTGAACTCTTGAGCGTAGGCCTGGAAATTTGCATAATACACACTTTCCTTCATTGATCAGTTATATAGGCACCTTGGAAAGCTGGGCCATGTGGGCACTGAAATCTTGGTCTGAGACGGAGGGCATGTGAGCGATGTGTGAGTAGAAACTGGCCATCAGTTGTCTGTATTTGGGAATGTCTTTGGCGAACAGCAGCTTGTTTGAAGGAGAATCGATGCCCAGTTTGGTCTCGGAGCAGCTGCATGAATCCATGAACGCCTGCGCCACAACGGACAGACAGGCATCGACCGTCGTACCCTTCTCGACGTCGAACACAAAGTCTGGGTTCTTGATGATATTCACCCAGAAACGTAGCGGCAAACTGTTGTTCTTCCACGAACTCACTACTGTGGGGTCGGCGATCTGAAAAACGCGTCTTTTGCACATTTTCTATATTTTGCACATTTTTGCATATTTTCAACCTGGTGCTTCCTAGCCTCTTCTTCCAAGAAATCGAACAGATATTTGATAACCGGCGGCAGCACAGCAGGATTGGAACAGAAAATAGCAGCAAAGAGATCATCAACAAATGCTTGCACAGTTCCCTTGCTGGTCAGCAGTCGGGTCAAATAGATCTCGGGAATGGACTTGGTAGGCGGCAGCGTGCCGTTCAGTTGGTTGGACAGACTGTAACTGCTGTAGCTGTTCTCTTTGGTTGCTGAGCTCTTTTTTCGCCCCAAAGTCAGGGAAACATTGGGGATGGGACTGTGGCACAGCTGGGAAGGACGCACCAGGTGCCAATAGCGTACTCCCGACTCTGAATTCTCTGTTGGACTGTGATGACCGTTTGGAATGATCAGAGCAGTGGAGCTCGTAATCGATGAGTATGTCTGACTGCAGGTGCCTGAAACGACTGACCATATAGTAAGTACGGTCACTCAAGGAAAATCAGCATACTGGCATAAGTGAGAGAGCCTCTGGTCCTGGGAATTAAAGCCACAACTGCGTTGTTAGGCACCCCATAATGGGCCAATGTATTCAGTCTGCGCCAGCCATCCTTTGTGGTGGGACCCTGCCGATCATCGTCCATCATAATCACAGTTCCTTTGGCCGAACATCGCCACTCTGCAAGCTCAGAACTGTAGCACGCAAATTTTTTATCTATTCTATACCTAGATCGACATCTTGCACAGCTGGTCGTCTGCTGAAGGGGTGGTTTTTGTACAAAGTGTCAAGCACTTTAGTCTTGGCTTGGCAGATGGTGTCACAATTAAGCACACGACAAGAGACAGTCTCACTTGACTGCGACTCCACACCGGGCATCACATGAATCAACTGAAACAATCAGTTTTTACACTCAAACTCAGCAAAAGCACATCAGAAACATACCAAAGGCTCAGCTTCGATTTGTTCCTTGAGCAGCCGGTCCTCAGACAGACTATATCTGGCCTCAGCAGTGACAGCATCGACTGGTCCCTTCTCAATCTGGTACTTTAAAGCTTTGAACAACAGGAATAGCTTCTCTCCAGCCTGTCCTTGCAGCTGATCATAGAGACAGAGTGCAATCCAGTTGGCCAGCATCTTCTCAACCACAGACTCTGTCCTCCTCAGCATCAACTGTGGGTACTTGCTGTTGCATGAGCGCTCAATCAACTGACTCAACAGACCCATGACCACTTCTGTGCAATACTGCATGTTCCTCGCCAGGGCTGCAGTGAGTAGGGATGCCACATAGACTTTGTCCTGAGCCTTGAAGCTGGGCTGGTGCTCCCAGGTGTCCACCAAACGACTCACGAATTGTCGATTCCAGAGCAGAGCCTCAAACTGAGCCAAAGCTACATGAAACTGACTGCTGTGGCCATTTCCATTGGCACTCTGGTTCCAGTCAAGCAGCAGTGACTGCTGGTGCTCATCTTTGAACAGGATCTTTGCAGCATAGACTCTGCGATTGTGGTGAGGGATACCTAGGGCTACCAAATCACTAGTCAGGCCTCCCATGTCAGTCTGCAGCTCAGCGAATGCTTGCTTGCACTCTTGTCTCACATTGCTCTCCAGATGGTCCATTTGCAGCTGTATCCTTTTGTAGTCCTTCTCAGCTTGCCAACTCTTTCGACGCCACCAGACCGCCACGAACACCAGAACTATGAGCAAGGCTAGACCACAGGCCACTATCACACCTCCAATGAGTGCTGGTGTGATCAGTGATGGTGCAGCTATTCCTTCATGCTGGGGTTCATAGCCTTCATAAGCCAACTGACCCAAATCTGCCTGGATGTTGCCCACAAGGACTGTCACCAAAGGTCTGCCTCCTTCAGTTGGTCTTCCACCTTTGTCAGTTGCTCGTGGTTGCCTGGCTGGGGGTTGACAGAAGACCTTGGTATCTGAGACAAAGGTGACATTGCAACTTTCTTGGCCAATGAACACCTCAATGTCTCTAGGTTCAGTTCCCAGGGACAGATAGTGACCCTCCAGGCTCAAAGGCTCATCTCCATGACCTCTGTACAGTTTGATTCCATTGGCAAATGGACTGAACTCGGGGTCTGGAGTAACAGATATCTGGAATTGGTCACCCAAATTTCTGACCCGCTCTACTCCATCCATGCTGAATCCTATTGGCCAGGCTGGGTAGTGTTTTAGATTATGGAGCACATTCCTTCTGGTTCTTTTGGTCCTGTGAGCATGAGTTGAGAGCAGTGCAGGACTGCGACACCACATAGTGGTTGAGTTCTCTGGAGTGCACTCCCCCAACTCAGAGGCAAGAGGCGGTAGGCCTGAGCTTGTTTGTGTTGTTGTATCTTCTCTCAGGCGAATAGGGTCAATCAAGAAGATCCTGGGTTTGAGCGTACAGTTGAGATTTTTGCCAGTTATCTTGAGCACCTTGCCTCCACTGCGAAACGAAGCTAGGGGCTGCACCTTCAAGACCTCAGGATCAGGCATGTAAGTGAATGGTCGTTCCAGGGTGCGATTGGCAGCATCCAGTTGTACAGTAAGCAGATCAACGCTCATTGGATAGAGAGCAGCAGAGGTGCGACAGGAGATATGGTCAGATGAGATCGAATTACTCTTCACATGGCAAGGCAGAGTTCCAAACCAGACCTTGACAGTTGACGCAGCATCCAAAAAGTCACCAGTCAGGATCACAGACGTGCCACCACTCTGCGGGCCCAAGGGAGGATAGAAGCTGTTGATAGATGGATTGACGAATCGAAACTTCTGGGCTGAAACAGCGCGGCGTTTTGGATCGACACCTGTTGACAACTCTACTGGTCCTTCATAGCTGTCAACTGTGGCTTGCGTGACGCAAACGATCCTGAAATTGGAAATTTTCAGTTCATGCAGCAGTTTGGCAAGAAAACCATGCACAGAGAGGCTAAACATGAATGACTAAGGGTGGAGGATACTAGATAGTCAAATACTCACTTAACAGAAACCTCATAATCGACCACATTGCAAGGCACTCCAGCTACAAACACTCTACGGTCCACATCCGCAATCGTTGAACCCAAATCCCTTCCCACGATTGTGACCTTTGTACCACCCTCTGTAGGACCAACAAGCGGTTCCACCTAAAACATTTGGTGACCAATGTTTTCAAGATCTACAACAAACTCAAGAAAAAGTACCGAATCAATCTTTGGGGCCGGACACACTTGCTCAGGTCGTTTCTGGTTAGCCTGGGTTCCAAATGGACAGAATCGGTTGAATCTGCATCCGTCACCACACCAATCACAGCCGTACTGCTTGTCCAGAGTAAGACATCTGGAGCAGTCGGCACTCAGCAACTCGCACTTGTACAGCTTGACTGAAAACAAGCCACTTGACACTTGTTCTTCAAAGACAACATGAGCTCTGTGTCTCACTTGTAGTTTTGTCGATTACATAGCTGCCACCAGCCGTTAGAAACAGTTCGGCTTTATACTCAGCCACACGACGCGAGTAGGTGTAGGCGTGTTTGTCGCATGTGATCCAACCGTCCTCACCCAGACGCGCACGCACGCGCGATTCGCGCCCTTCAACGCGCATCACACACTCCAGACGGTCAAGTGAGATCGGGGACTGGTTCTGGAATTGGGTGAATGCAACAACTAAATGTGACTGACTGACTGACTGACTGACTGACTCACAGACTGACTAACTAACTGACTGACTGACTGTGACTGACTGACTGACTGACTGACTGACTGACTGACTGACTGACTGACTGACTGACTGACTGACTGACTGACTGACTGACTGACTGACTGACTGACTGACTGACTGTGACTGACTGACTGTGACTGACTGACTGACTGACTGTGACTGACTGACTGACTGTGACTGACTGACTAACTGACTGACTGACACTGTGCGGGGCGATGCCACAGTCAGGGCAGATGTCTGCCACTGTTTGGTCCAGGCGAGCCTTGTAGCTGTTTAGACGGTGGCAGTAGCCTGACCGAAGTTGTGCAAGGAGTGAGCGGGGCTCTCTGCCAAGAGCTTCTTCTGACTTGTGGATGGGCGGTGGGCGGCCACCTAGCACAACGTTGGGACGCAGAGAGTCAATGGTTCTGACTACAATGGCTGCATGCACATTTTTCCGAGACTGGGCCAACGAGCAACCACCTATTCAGCTGCACAAGCCACCCCACGGACCTGTCTGCCAGGGACCTATGGGAGAAACCCGTGGAGTCGGCAGCTTTTCTTGAATTTCTCCTACCAAATACAGATGTTTGAGATGAAGAGGGAAACCTTTTTTGGAAGGCAACAACAACAACAACAACTGACTGACTGACTGTGACTAACTGACTGACTGACTGAGATACATTTTAACGTCTGAACCGTTAATGAAAAGTAAATTGTAGGTAACCAAACCTTGTTGAGCAGCGAATCGAGGTTGATGATGGGCAAGCGAATATCGGACAGTTGACCACTGGCCATCATGAGCTTATGGTCGTTGAGCACTCTGACATCTATGCGCGGACACTGACTGACCGCCGACGAGGCCGTCTACAAGCAATAAGACCGTAACCAGCTGGTACGCCAGATCCTGTTCTACTACCGTAACCAGACACACAAAATACAGTCCACCACACCAGTGAGACTAAGAAGCTAACTAAGGACAAGTTATAAGAACGAAAGGGAATGAACTGACGTGCAAGGCAGACGAGTTGTCACGAGACCAGGAGGAATAGTAAACTTGGTGCACCTGGTTCGAACAGAGTGACCGGTCGTGCACACACCGGTTGTCCAGCAGACACCACTCGCACGGCCACCGACTAGACACGCAGCCCGTGCACCTGCAACCACACAACATTATCACAGCTTCTCTATAACCATCAGCAAGTCTTGGTCAACTACTGTACGTACAGTACATACGTGTATGTACAGGGCGGACATTTATCTATCACCGGTTTCGTCTTTCTGTAACTTTTGCGTTCGTCAAGAAACTAAATTTCACATAAATTTTAACACAACATGTACAGGTGCTCAGAAATTTTACTCTAAAACTTTGGCCATGTCTGTCCACTTCAACCTTTAGTTATGCAACAGACTTGACCAAAAGTTTGAGAGTAAAAATTCTGAGCACATGTGCATGTTGTGTTAAAATTTCTGTGAAATATAATTTATTGACGAACGCCAAAGCTACAGAAAGACAAAACCGGTGATAGATAAATGACCCACGCTGTACGTACAGTATGTAAAAGGTCATCCGATAAAGGGAGAGGAGGTGGGGTTGCGCCAGGCCGGCAGATTGAGACAAATTCGTAGGGAGGAAGTTGAGAAAAAAGGGAAAAGAATCGCACAGACTTTTCTCTGACTCAGACTCAGAAAACTAGCGCATTCTGCTAAAACAGATTTTGTTCGCCGTCGCCCAACAGTCCTTTTTGTTTTTAGCTCTAAAGCTCATTTGGCAGCTTGCAATAGCGATTTTTATCCAACTTACTGAAAAAAACGTGCTAAAAACGCAATTTCAGGCATTTTGGACCCCTTCGACCCCCGCCCTCGCGCCGCCCAGATCTGTTACATGTATGGGGCAACCCCCAAAAGCCGGTAGTGCACTGACCTGACCGGCACTAAACATAAGCGCCCGCCGACAAGCTTGCAAAATGACAGAGGCTGACCAAAAGTGCCAATCATTCTAAACTCTGGCGCCAAATTTAATTCTCCACACACACGCTCGATCTTCTTCAAAAACAGCCCCCAACCAGCTTTGAGACAATGCGTACGCACGGCTCAATTTTAGCACTTAGTTAAAAGCCGCAGTTGGGTGGTAAAATCAAAACTTTAACGCGTCAGTTGTCTCGGGCTTTATGACAGCCGAGGCGGCCAGCAATTAAGCAGAGCGTTTAGAGCAATCAAAACTCACAGCTGGTGCGCGGCACAGTCGAAAAAGACGAACTTCTCCTCGAGGAACACTTTTTTAGTCGCCTCCGACCACAGCTTCAGCGGAACTGCGATGTGGTCTGGAACAAGAAATTAGTCTTACTCTCAGTTAGAGTGTGAACGGGCATTAATGATTTATACGATGTACAGTCAGGCACTTAACGCCGTTTATGGTACCGACACCATATAAGGTGTTGGTACCATATGGTACCGGTACCGACGGTAGTGGTAATATACAGGGTGTGCCAAAAAAAAACAACCCAGCAGATTTTTCGCTGTAGCAAACGCAAATCTCAACCGATTCGAATGAGTCCTTTTTTAAATGAAAGAAAAATAAATTCTTAAAAGATTGCTGAAATTTTCATTAATGTACTCTGCTTAGTTCCTGAGATATTGGCTCTCAAAATCAAAACAGTGATTTTGGCAGTGAACAAGAGGGATTTTTTCATTATTCTGCACTTTGTAACAAAACGCATTCCTGCTACTCCTAAGGGCTATTGGAGGCTTTACTGGTGACACAGAAACTCGGTTTACTTCAACACTTAAGTATCATTAGCCCCAGCAGCAGGAATCTGCTTAATTATGAAATGCAACGGAATCGCTCTTGTCCTTTGCCAAAATCTGTTTCGACTTTGAGGGCTAATATCTCAAGAACTAAGCAGTGAATCTCAATAAAAATTGCACCAATCTTTGAAGAATTTATCAGTCTTTCATTCAAAAAAGGGTTCATTCAAATCGGTTCAGATTCATGGTTGCCAAAGTAAAAAATCTGCTGGGTTGTTCTTTATCACTCTTGTTCATTGCCAAAATCTGTTTTGACTTTGAGGTCAAATATCTCAGGAACTAAGAAGGCTATCTTAATACACGGTACATCAATCTCTCAAGAATTTATTTATCTTTCATTTAAAAAAAAATCATTCAAATCGGTTGAGATTTGCGGTTGCTACAGCAAAAACTCTGCTGGGTTGTTTTTTTTGGCACACCCTGTATATGGTACCCCCACCTTCGGGGCCTGTGGTGGTACCATGGTACCCCCACCTTCGCGTTGTTACCGGTACCGGTACCATACAGTATATGGTACCACTCTGTTCAGATTTCGTACCATATGGTAGTGGTACAATATATGGTGACGGTACCAAACTGTACATGGTACAGGTACCATATATGGTACCGGCACTTTACATGGTGTCGGTACCATAAACGGCGTAAAGTGCCTGACTGATGTATGTAAATGTTACGTCCTTGCGGTTTGAGAGTAACCCGCTCGCTGGAAAGACCAAACCGCCTCTCACCCCATGACAGAAAAATACAAGCAGCAACCATTAACGGCTCCAGTACTAATTTTCAGAAATTGGCTCAGAAATCATAAATATTTGCTAAAATCCTCACTAAAATTATATAATTTCTTTAATTGGCCGATTTCCTAACTAGCACACCAGTAATTAGCTTTATCTTTTCTCATCCAAACTAAAAATCAATTTTTTGCCATTTCTAATGGTACAGAAAATACCCGTTAACTGTAATTATGATTGTCTGGCCCAGTAATGGGTATCAAGGTATCAGGTATTGTTCTCTGTCTCCACTTACCTTGATCTTTCGGTACATTCGGTCGGGTGTCGTAGACAGGCAGCGGACATTTGAGAATGTTGGGCGGTTCGAACACGGCCGGAACGAAGTTGTCTTCACCGAACACGCACTGATAGCCGCCGCCCTTTGGAGTAGGCAGCGCGTTGATAGTGAGAGTGACTTTGGTGCCGGTTGACTGGAACAGCGACGCATTCTGTGGACGAATCGGTCGCAAACTACGCGGACAGTTGGAACTCTGACCACCGGAAGATGGCACCAATGCCGACGGTTCGATAAAACCGTACTCCTCTCTTGACTCCTTACACTCGGTTTGCACCGTACACCTGAAATTTATTTATTATTCAGTCTGGCACTTAACGACCTTTATGGTACCGGTACCTAGGCTAGTGGCACCTTATATGGTACCGACACCTCATATGGTACCCCCACGTTCGGGGACTGTGGTGGTACGATATGGTGCCGGTACCATATATGGTACCACTACCATATGGTACGAAATCTGAACAGAGTGGTACCATCTATGGTACCGGTACCAGTACCAATGTGAAGGTAAGGGTACCATATATGGTACCACCACAGTGGTCGAATGTGGGGGTACGACATGGTTTCGGTACCATAAACGGCGTTAAGTGCCTGACTGTTATTGTAGGCTCGTACATATAACAGGTCCAGGTCGGTGAGGGCCATCAAAGGCCAGTAGTACTGTAGGTTGCACATGTACACACTGTACGTGTAGGCGTTACACTTTTAGTCAGACCGTTCTCATCTTTATACGAACAGAAAGACCTTTGTTCGATATTTTCTCAAGGCTCTAAAAAGACTACAAATCTAGCAGTGAAATAAAATTTTTGTGATGAAATCTTGACTACTGGCCCAGGAAGACCACGTACGCCAAATTTATTGAATCTTACTTGTTCTGGAGCGTACACCATCCACAGTACGGATCTCCGCTTTGTAGACAGGTAGCGCAGGTACGGTGCACTTCGCAATTGGCCAAACGAACTTTGTACAGCTGAAAAGGAAACGGTTGGGCTGCGTCTGTTCTGCTTGCTATTTCCTTTTGCATCTCAGCCTAATCTAAGCAGCACATAAAAATTTGGGCGCCCCCACAAAAAGTCATTTCAAAGCCACAAGCCGACCGGCTTTCATAAAATGAAGAATAATAATGATAATCATCTTAATCATACTGTTGACGGGCGATAAAAGCCCAGTTGGGATTTGTTTTGCAGCGCTAGAGCGCATCCCTATTGCATCGCGCTAGAGCGCTGCAGCGCTATTGCATCTGTCTAATTAATTAAAGTGACTAAGACGTGCTAATCATCAATCACTCAGACCGCTGCATTGCACAACAGGCCCATTAGCAGGCAGGGAAGAGCTACGGCAAAAATGCATCAGCGCAAAAAGCCTTACCTCATTTCCGGCCATCGTAAACAGGTGCTTTTTGGCCTGATCGAATAACAGATCCGATGAAATCGACAGGCGCACCGGATTTATTTGCAGATCGGCGTACTGGCGCGCTTCCGACACAGAGTCTAGCACTGCCTAAAATAGGTTGGGACTAAGAAAACGCCAACAGGTTTCAGTATTGGTACACTCAGACATTAATGAGATTATGCGCAATCATGATAATGATTAGAGTCTTCAGGTGATTAGTGTTCGCGCAGAACAAGATAATGTTCCATCATACGTGGGAAGAAAAATCTGGAGGGGTTGAAATCGTCGAAGGTGGGGTCCGATTTAAAAATAGTTGTAAAATTGCCAATTTTCTTTTAAAAATGCCAGAATTTTTGGAGAAGGGGAATCACCCCTAGTCAGCCCATGTACATTGTATAGTTCCCATTTATTATTCCACTAGCCTACAGACATCACTCTAATCTGTTTGTAAGTGCCTGCCGACACCGGAAAACACGAAGGTATTGACAATTTTTAAAGCATTCATTATGAAAGAAACAGGTCATCCTCCGAAGGGGACCTAATTTGGTAACAGAACACTAATTTCGGCCTAAAATAGGTATAAACGCTAATTTGGGCGGAAATACAGCTGTTTTACAGTCAATTTTAGCAAGTGAGAAGTTAGCATCTAATAGTCTAAAAGCGTCTCAGAATAATCGGAGAGTAAAATCGTGCCAAAGCCGGTGGGGGCATGCACTTTTTACATGTACGTATGTTTTAAGCACAATAACTGTGTTCTCCCATTTCTTCTGTTCCCATGTTTCCGTTCTTCATGTCTACCTCTCCTTTAGCGCTGCATTCCTTGCGAACAAAAATCTGTGTAGTGTGTTCACCCAAACAGCTGAGGGTTCAAGCTCCGTATAACTAATTCAGTCAGCAATTCGTTCGAATCTCACGACCTCAAACACACTTCGTTCCCTCTCCAATCGCGGCCGACATGCATATCAGATCGGAGGCATATGTGCGTGTTCCCTTCGCTTTTGTTTGGCCGGCTCAAAAACCAAACAACTGTCTCATTATCCTGCGTCCTCATTCAGCCAGACGTTTATGCAGCTTTGCGCGTTCAAAAGCCCGTGAAATAGGGCGGCGGCTGACCAACGGTCAACCATTCAATCACTCGCACGTGGCCGGCTATGCATAGCTAATGGCCGGTCAGCAAGGGTCATCGAGGAGGAGAAGAGACTGCACACATGGGTTGCGTTTCAGTTTCGGCAGACAGATTGATCACTGTTCACCGCTGATAAACCGACCAATTCGTCAGTTAATGGCTTTTCGCCGGGTTTTTGCCGCTGAACTAAAGAGTGCGATAAATTCTGCTTTAAACATCAATTCAGTCGGTTGTTTTTAAATAAAACAAGCCGCCTCCTGCCTGACGCTGGTGCCAGCTCACCGGGCCGTATTTAGTGCGCTCCAGAGGATAAACTATAAAGCCTAATTCAGTCTGTACAGGCGTGCACTGCCTACCTGACTAATAACAACAAGCTGTGTCCCACAGTGACTCATTAGCCAACTTGCCCAATGCCGATTTTACGCTCGTTTGCACATGCAACTGCACACTAATGAGCTGGTTGTGGTTGAATCACCCACCTTTTTGAGTCGGCCATCCTGCGTGCCCAAAAACAGCACTGTACGCGCTGCCACCACGTCTACTGTAACTGCCGACAGCAGAGAATCTTTGAAAGTCAGCACCGCTGCCTTAGTAGCAGGAATCGCCCCACCGACCCGGCCGAGAAAACAGTCGTCATTCGGCATTGGCAAGTGGGAGCGCTGAAATCGAAACTAATGCGAATTAGCATAGATAGACAAACAGGTCGAATTACATGCATCAAATTTAATTACGCCATTAACGCCCGATAAGATTAGACCGATAGGAGAGCGAGAGAATTTGTTACACTCTATTTTAGAGCCGCTGAGAAAATAGATACGATCTGACGCTGTCTGATAAGAGGACAAGCCAACCGGACATACGTTGTGGCACTTTTGGTTGAGGCCGAAATGAGGCAGGTTCCAGTGTCCAACGCCGCTGCCGCACCGCTGAATGTTGAACCAGAAGGTAGACTTCAGCTCTTTCAGGGGGTAGACGCAAACTGCCGATGAGTGCATGTCCAGTTTGTCTGGATGGGAGCCTCTTCCAAACACTCCGACCAGAAACTGAGTGTTGTGCGGTTTGTTGCTGAGAAACTCGGGAGACAGACTGTCCCGCACATTGCGGCCCATTTTGGTCACGTGTATGGCTCGTAAAATGTTGTAGTTGGAGTTGTCCGGTCCCAGACACTCCAGTGGCAACTCGCTGTACGATTCGTATCTGTTAATTTACATCTTATTAGAATTACGGCCTCTTGTGTAGGGGATAACTCTCACCTTTCATCCTGAGCACAGACTCTGAGCAATTTCGAAAGATAGGTGGATCGGTGGTCGGTGGGAGATCTTTTCTGAACCGCCGCCCAATAAGCGAATCCCTCTGCGTGAAATCCAGCTACATAGCGCACTTTGAACGTTTCTCTTAGTTCGTTTCTGATCAGCAATGCACTCTGTCCTGACACATCGCCCGGATCGACCAGTTGAAACAAACTTTCTTCCTTCAAACTGCGACTACAGACAGCCGGGAAGTCTTCGCGATAAGCTTCAAACGTGTGAGTGGCAGCAACGAACAGAGTCTGTGAGTTCTTCGAGGTGGGGCCGATAAATGCAACAGTAGAAGCATTGGCACTATTGGCAGCCACTGGAACCAGGGGCTTTCTTTGGTCAATCTTCTTCGAAATGTCCTTCAGTCTGTGCACACTGCAAACTCCCTGATGCACTGTGCCGCAAGCGATCAACACCTTTCTGTCCTTATAGACCAGCAGAACTTTGTTCTCGTTGTTGGTGAGGACACGCGAATCGTTCTTCAGACCTCTCAAGTCTCTTCTCCTGGCCGGTGGCTCAGGTCTGGCTTGTAGAGGCTTGATACAGTCCAAACCGTTCCAGTTACAGTAAGGCGAATCTTGCAACGGACCGGTACGGTACTTGCGTCTCAGGTGCAAGTCTTTGGGGTTAATTTGGAGCAGCCAATTGGTAGCACCGAGGTAGAGATCACCTTCGGGGTCGGCCACCAGACGAGAGAAGAGCGTGTTCTGGTCGCCGAGCTTAAAGTTGGCCACCACATCAGTGGTGGCGCTGGGTTGACAGAAGACAAATAGGAGTGGGAGAAGCACGCAGCAATAAGTCATTTCTAGCGCGCACTCGGCTGATGTTCACTTGCTAGGAGCGCATTTTTTCGGCAAGTCGGAGGCACAGCTGTGGCCGCTCTGAATACAAACAGATATAAGGCGTTAAGCAACCGGAGACGCGCGCCGATCAGTCAAAGCGAGAATAATGAATTGCAGACGTCAGCGCCGCTAAGATAATATTTACGCGCCGCACGTGCCTCAACACCAAGCTGATACCTAGCTAACTAATTGGTTCAATCTCCGCTCCCACTTCAATTGCGTGCTGGATATCAGTTTGCAAACAGGCCTGCTGTTAAAAAGAGAATAGCTTTTCTAGATGCCTTTTGGTGATAAAAAGCAGCAAATGCTATCTATACCGAACCGGTATCAGTGAAACGTAGTACCTTACAGTAGACTGAACTGATAGGGGCGCCAAATCTGCAGATTTATATTTCCCCGACCCTTCACAGAAAAACTAGAAAAGATGACAAAGGCTCATGGGAAAATTTTGAATTCTGAGTTGGCACTATCAATTGCCATTTTTGACAACTACATCTCTATCCGCCTGAACATAACCAACGGTCGCTAAATATCATTTATGGTACCTTTAAAAGGTCAAGTGGAAGCCCTATACAGTACTGGTACCAATATGCCGCCATTGCCTTAACTATTATATTTCATATTTGTTTTAAATTCTCTCCCTATCAGCATGCGCGACCCTGTTTAACCTAGGTCTGTAGAGAGACTAAATTTTTGGCTCAAAATGTGCGCAGGCAATTTCTAGACGGAAAGAGCTTTCCGCCAGGCGGAAGGCAACTAATTATGGTCCGAAGGGGGTCGCGCAATCGAAAAGAGCCGCAAAAACAAACTGCCTATAAAAATCGCGCGCTTACTACCCACTACTTGTTTCCAATAATGGCAGACAGGCAGGCAGCGGCGCAAGAGAGGTTGGCAATCATAACTAAAGCACACGCATAGGCAGGTAGAGAGGCTATAGATAGGGGCGCTCAATCAGGTGAAGGCAGCAGAGCTTGTACTTAGGAACGATCGACCGACCGCATGGCTAGCAGCGCGCATGACTTTGGAAGCTTATGAGAAGGAAAGAGAAGACAGAAGCAGTTATATTGATCTCATTACCTAGTGGAAAGCCTTCCTTTCTCGCCTGCGGAGCTCAACTTACTCCGGCAGAACCCAATAAGTAGACCCTATCAAGTTATGTTTGCTTTGGAGCGCTATAACTCGATTCCTATCTAACGACACTTACAAGAGATGGAGGTTTTAGGCAAGCTAATTCGAGGCTCCCCTCTAACGAATCCACTTGGCACCTCCTCCGATGCGTCCGGCGAGAATTGGCCGGCGGTAATGGGCAAGCAAAAATGCCGGGTCGATAAACAAGAGAAGATTGGAAAAAATACGGCCGCTGCCATTTAGACTAATGAGCTGGAAAGAAGAGGGTGCCAGGCACTCGCCGCGATGTATCAAATAATGGACGCAAAGCCTACATTGGCCCGATAACTCAGACTGAGAAATGCTGCTGTTGTTCGGGGATTTTCCATGACTCAAAACTTCCATTAGTGAGGTGTGCGCATTCCGGCAAATTACCAGCGCGCGGGCGGGCGGTTGGTTTCTGGGCGAAAAATCAGATTTACTTTCTACCTCGGCACAAAGGAGCGTTCGATTCGGCCGGCGCGAGCAAGGACAAAGTTTTTCGACTGCTAAAACCACCGCCTCCAGTCAGCGACAGCGGCAACGCGACACAAGTGCGCCCGGCTGTCAGATTGAATTTTTAGATGCCACCAACAAACACAGATCAAAGAACCGATAACAGCTCTCCACCAGCCAAGCAACAGCCTAAAACTAAAACCCCAGTGCGCAAAAAATCTTACGCCAAAAAAGTCAAAGTTGACCAAGGACGGAGAGTAATCGAATTACTATTAACGATCGTGAGAAAGACAAATGACAGACGGGGCTGACCCGTTTTTGCTTTTTGTTCAGCCTATTTTGGACTGCAATTTATGACGCCGTTTGCTATGTCTTTGGCGAAGGCTAACCTTGTGTTTGCCCAACAAATTGTGAACAGTCAGGCACTTAACGTCGTTTATGGTACCGACACCATATATGGTACCGGTACCATAAACGGCGTTAAGTGTCTGACTGTAGAAGTTGAATAGGGTCGAAAAAAATCTTTTTCTCATCTCTTCCAATTGGAACCGGGTTATTGTTGACACAAACAAGACAGTCTACATGCGTCAACCTTGCCTGGCAACTTAACCAATAATTACGGGGCAGACACTCACGCTCGGTCGGGTTGTTTATAGTGAAGGTGAGAAAATGAGGTGGCAGACCGATTGAAACCAGCGAAGCGCGAAATGAATCCCGCCAAATTTGGCCAATTTCCTTTCTCAGGCAGCTCTCTCATTCTCTGGCCACCAAGTTTACTCAACAAGACGCACCGGCAGTCGGTAACCTAACAAAGATTGATGAGAGGAAACTGCAAACCACTAACTGTCAATAATAGAGAGAGGCTGAGAGCGCCAACTATAGCGCATCGGCCGCAAACCGCATCGCACCCACCAAACCCATTCGGGGTCATAGCATTGTGGCTGCGATTAGTATAATGGCACCATTTGCCTTATGGGCCTCGAAATTAAATTATTGTGCCTGCGCCGGCTAAAAAATGGCTACCTAGGGAGCGGCTATAAAGCAAAATTCCACCTGTCAACTGACATTGACCGATGAGATTGAAAAGTAGCATTGTTCCTTTCTTGACACTGCTAGCCGAGCGTGCAGACAATTTATGTTGCATGACGGGCCGGCGTTGCAATTTTAGGCTCGACCAACTACCATAAATGGATTCTTAGATTTATAAACGCACAATGAGAACGTTTTCTTTCAGCTGCCAATCCTTCTGGAGGACAGGCAGTTCCTAGGAGAGATGCCCAGTCGACGAAGTACTAATTGGGTTTACGCCGAATTTGACGGGCAAGCAAATTCGACGCGACAAACCCCAAAACTGGACGCACTCGCGAATATTTTGCTCGCGCAGCAAAATGGCCAATGCTGACCGCAAAAACGATTAGATACGCCCACCGATTACCAATAGCAGTCGCTCTAAATTCTACAAATTTCAGGCTCGGCGCTTAAAAGGCAACTCTATTATTGAAAATTCGCTCCAAAATTACTCCTTTTTAGCGATTGAAGCGCGCCGACCGGAAGGTAAAGAGGGATTTAAATCGCAGCTCGCCAATCTGTTGCACAACTCCGGTCCATTATGGCTGGAGCCTACACTGCCGTGTAGGCGTTCCATACCAATTAGCCGCACAATTGGGCACCAGCACACGTGCCGCCGACCGGCCGCTAGCATAGGTTAAAGCATAATGAATGACCGGTCAATAGAGCTAGACTGACTGCCACTAGCCAGGCACCGACCATTAGGGGCACGGTGATGCAACCAAGTTTAGATAAGACCGTCTGATTCACCCCTGAGACCGACGGCCAGCAAGAATTAGCTTGTAACAAGCTTCTAACCAAGCTTGTTAGCTGGTTCCGGGATGGCCATTGGTCTGCAAAAACAGAATCCGAATGGCACTGGGTTGGGAGGGGTGGAATAAGATCTCTTACTAGGTCTTAGGAGCAGGAAGAAATTGTGAGTTCACAAATTTAGAAATTGAATTTAGTCACAGCCAGGCTTGGCCTTATTTGTCGCCCTCAAGAGCGGCGCTTTTCACTCAAACTCACATAAGTGCTTTCAGAAAAGTTTTAGGCATACATGTACTAGGCAGGTTACCCCAAAACGGCCAAACACCGACCCCATTACAACCACTAGTAGCGGGACCAGTACTCACAAACTGGCTTAGAAAGGGCTATTCTTTTGCTTTAAATCTGCCTAACTGGCCTTTGATAACTGAATTTGGCGTTTCCTCTGCTGATGTTTTATAGAAATCGGTGCTTTTCGAAGCCCATTCCGTCATTTTCTAGCTCTTAACCACACATGGACGGGAAAAATCCGGAGGGAGTCTGGAGGTTCCAAGGAAAGGGGGTTAAGAAAAAAAAGTAAAAAACTCCTATTTTGCCTTAAATAAGCTAAAATTTTCTCCCTTTAGGAGGGGGCGGGGAAAAGATATGGCGGCGAGGGCAGGAGGTAAAACCCACATCCAGCCCCGCGGGCTAAAAACACATTTTCTGAAATTTTGAATCTCTTCTGACGCAAAACCCCATCCCCTTCAGGAGGCTGGCCCAGGTACATGTTAATGTATGGTTTTAGGCAGCATTACTACTGGTGAAATAAACAGCACTATATCTACTCTGACCTAAACAAAACAAAGCATCGCTTACAATCTCACTCTGTAAGAAAAAGAAAAGAAATTTATCAAAACTGGACGAATTTTCCAGAGAAGGAACAATGAATGACCTTAAGAAATGTGCAGAACAGCTGGAGATGGTAAATCTTCTAGAAGAAAGCGACTTACGATGCCAAATTCCAATCTCGTCACACAAAAACCTATCTCAAATCTGACAGAAGAAGGATCTAAAAACCAAGCAAACGCAGCACCTGCAAGCGAGGAGGGGGAGTGAGACAGCGGCCAGAAAGAATTTCACAGGATGACACAGCTCTTAGAAAAGCCGTCAGGTTCAAGTAGTTGGTGTACAAGAGCTTAGCGACAAGTCTGACAGTGGACAACCGGTCGGCAGACAAATTCTAGCCGCTTGCTCAAACAAACTCGGCCGATTACAATGGCAGCACTTGTGGGAGTGAGAGAGAGACGCATTTACAGAGAGAAGAACATGGTCTATAAGTGACCTTTTGGAGCCACAATAATAAAATTGGCTTGCATTTCGGCGGGCGTCGTAATTAGCCGTGAAAGGTCGCCTTACAATACACTGCGGGCTTGCAAAAGTGTCGTAGACAAATTACTAACCATTAGACGGGGCCAGGCGGGCGGCCGAGATCAAAAACCGGCCACTTCTCAAGGGTAAACTTTGGGCGACTACCAAAGCGCAACAAGCAAAACACTCTTGGGAGCTGTTAAAAGTGCGCCCACGACAAGTGTTTTGGCGTTTAGCAAAAGTTCACGGTCCCAGGGGAAGCGTGAATCAGAACTAAGAAAGATAAGCTTCTGTCTGCAGAGCCGGCCAAAAACAAGATCAACACAGTTGGACCAACAAGTCATCAATCAGTCCGGTCGAAAAAGGGCCTGTCTCAGCTAAAGCAAACAGCTCCCGAGCTCGCCTCAGCGCCCTCTAATTTGGGCAGAGGCTTAGCGCCTCCCCGGGTCAGGTGCACCAGCACCTGCGGTGGCTGAGAGCCCTCGACACTGAGACTCCAGCCAAGCGACAAATAGACGCGCTGCTCAATGCAAATCCTGCTAGATAAACGGTTGCGCAACGAAAAGCCGCGAGGTCGGTCGGTCGGTCGGCGACCAGACCACCCGGAAAATCGGACCTGGGTGACAAATGGACGTGCAACAGCTAAGTGGTGCTAGGATGTTTACCCAGATGTAAACTGGGAACCGGGCAGACCCACAAACAAGCAGCCAGGCCATTCAATAAGACGCTTGTCAAAACAGCGCATGCCAATAAACGGCCGTGCCAAGGCGACGCAAATTAGATTCGAGAAGGATATAATTGAAAAACGAGAAAATATACGGCAAACACCTTGCCGGCCTCATAAAACCACATGGTGCAGTGAAAAACCTGCCAAATTCGGGTCGGTGGCAGACAACAGCCGTTTTTCAGGCCCCCCACTGGGGAAAGGGGTGCGACCACAGCTGGCTAGCCGGCTCATAAAGCCATAAAGTTTATGTTTCATGCCGCTTTACGGCCGATTAAAACAGTCGGCGCAGCAGCTTTTTTGCGGCGGCCAGTTCAAAGACCTTAACTAAACGTAACAAAACAACGGAAATTGACAGGCACAGCGGTGTGTGTGCAATGTAGGAAGGACGCTAGCCAGTATTTTATGGCTCTAATTGACCTATTTTGAGCCTGTATATGGAAAGTTGCGGCGGCATGTTCAAGGCAGTAAACTGTCAATAACCCAGCCAGGTCTAATTACCATATCGGCGTAAAAGTACAGTACAGGCGGATGAGCAAGTAGAAAGGAAGAAAGAACAACAAAAGACTGCGAGATGGGCAACGAAGATAAGCATTGACCAGATGGTCGCCCTCAATTAAGCGTTAGGTTACGGTCCAACAATCAAACGCAGTAGTTGCCTACATATTGACCAATTAAGGGACTAATTAATTGCATGCAAATGAGCACACTGATTTAACTGAGACGTCAGCTGTTTCTGTTTGGGACCGGGCAGCGAGCTTTAGTACAAATCGTAAAGACAAGCAATGGGGCATCAAATTTCATGGTCAAGGGTTTATGACCTCATTACTGGTCATCTGGCACCCTGCGTGGGAGGCGCAAGAAACATGAGATCGGGGTCACACGACAGCTGAACCAGCGAGAGCTCGGTTTTCCCACAACAATCAGGTCTGTCCTACGTTTGCAAGGTGACATTTTTAGGGCTGCAGTAAAAACCGCAAAATGACAGGTTTTTGCTGAACCTCCAGGGTGATAAACTTTGATTGTGATCTACAGATGGCCCAAGTTTTGTAGAAACGTTAGTACTTTGGAATTTCATTCAGGGACTTTTGACAAATGTACTTACATGAGACATGGGCTAGCATTTCGGCTGAGGGGGTACAATTTTCAATTCCTGAGGAGGGCTAGGGGTGGTAAGCCAAAAAGTCCGATTTTTGGCTAAAATCAAGGTTTTTGGCGTATTTTTCATTAAAATAAGTTATTCTGAGCTCATTTAACCTAATCCAGGCATATTTTTATCATAATTTTCTATACAAAATTCTTCCAAAAAATTTCTGAGGGGGGTAGCGGCCGGCTGAGGGGGGTTGGTCAGAGCCTGAGGGGGCCAAGCCCCCTCAGCCCACTTGGCCCATGTCTGAATATATGGTAGGTTAGGCACCGGTACGATTATTATATGTCAAGAAGTCAGGATTGGCAACCTAAGGCCAAAGGATAAAAGAAACTGCTTTATTTTCTCCCTAGATTCCTAATCCTGCTCCTTCCATAGCTTTTAGGATTCGTGTCCTAAAGTGATATAAAAGACCAGTTAGCCTTAATAAAACTAAAAATTATCTCGCGATTTTGCTAGAAACAGTTATTTGCTTACCTATGCTACATTCAATTCATGTCCGTGCCTATATCGGACTAGTGAAAAATAAAAATTCCTGAGGGGGTCCGGCCAGACAATAAGCGAGCACGGGGTGATACAGAGCGAGCTGGTACAAGGCCGAAAAGCTCAATAACGTGACGCGCAATGCTGGTAGTAACCAACCATAAAATACATCGTGTGCAGACCAAAAAACCCCGACTCTTACAAAAAGCGTCATCCGTTCTGAACGTTTAGAAAAAGCGCATGCGCAGGTGGTCCTACGGCCGCAGCGGCTGGTGGAAATTCGAGGCAATTCTAGGCGGCCAAAAATTGGCTCGATTTGCGAAGAACAGTATGGGACATTCCGAGTGGACGGGCCGGGCTGTTTCTGGCAAATTGCTGCCATTAGTAGGAGCCACTGTGACTTAATGTCCAGCCGGTTGGTTGGTTTAGAATTCTTTCTGTCTGCACACCTACCAGCTATTGACACAGTCAATAAGAGCTATAAAAGCCGAAACATTCGGCGAATAGACTGGATTTGTATAAACAGCGGGGCCTTAATTGAGTCTGTTTAAAAAGTGCTGCTCAATTTGCTCTCCAAGGACGGCTCCCGAAGGACAGTCCGATAGATCTTAGTGGCGCCAGTGGAAGAAATAGCGATAAATCAGTTCTAGAACGGGTTACACACGCGACACACTTATGACAGTTGCTCGACCTATAATCCCTAGTTGTTTACGCTCTGGATACAAGGTTTATGCCGCTGCAGTCGCAGTGGGTAAACTCGGCGGACAAGAAGCGGCCGGCAAGATGAATGTCTAACACCTGCGAATCGTGGGTACCTATCTTTTACGAGCGTTTATCTCCGAATGTTTGAGCAAGGGGTTTGCGTAAAAAATAGCGGTCCTTTGATCTACGAGCCTACAAAGCGCTCCGCGGGTCGCACAGCAGGGGTAATTACCTTGACAGGTAAGACAAAGTGGACCGACCGCTGGCTAGATGTTATCGAGCAGATATCTTACTGACCGATTAACCGGACCGATACCACTTCCTCTCCCGCCATTATGTAACAGTTTTGCTCGCCCCGGCTACATCTGATTGCATTAGCTATGAATGGTGGAATTAGCATTAGCAATGAATGCGAGTACACCCACTTATAGGCAGACATCAGGATACGTCTTTTGGGAAGATTTTACAACAGAGGCGTTGTTTACAGAATGCCAGTTTGACTTCTTATAAAAAAAGCGAACTTTCCTAAAGCTTTGCCAACACAACAGATACTCAAATTACAGAAAGGTACGAAGCATAGAATAAATGGCTTATAGTATCTAGTAGAGGTATCAAACAATGATAACCCAACCCCAAGAGCAAACTAAGCACGACAGGAAAAAATGAAACTACCGAAATGTAGGACCTTTTATTGTGGGTTTATACTCACAAGCTCAGCATTGAATGCTCCCTCTATGGAGACACAAAGAGCTTGAAGATGAAGACATATGTAACATTTCATCTTTAAACTGTTAAACTGTTGGTAAAGCCAAGCGACGGAACACTCAATATTGAGTTTGTGAGTATAAAGCCACAATAAAATGTCCTACTTATCAGTACTTCCATCTTTGTCATCATACTTAGTTCAGGTTTCTCGGAGGAGGGGCTAGTAATTGTAAACCCTGTACATTCTGGGATAAAACCCCAAAAAGTACGTTTGCCCCACTCGAATCGAAACTAATCGACATTCGCAAAATATCTGTCAGAATGATTTATGTTTTGACTGACAGTCTAACCAGCTGAGACCTAATGGACAACAGAAATTGAACCCCTCCAAAAAAGCTAATACATCACGGCACCCTAGTGAAACGCGATAACTATATATTCAGTTGTAGTGCCACTATTTCATTTCATCCTTTCATAGAAAGCTACAATTTACGTGATTCCATTCTAAAACCAGCAGCTACTACTACCCACCGGGCTTACGTAACCAAATTTAGTAGTGCGCCGGTAGACACACACCAGAAATAGCTCGATGGATAATGCATTTAGTCCGCATCCTACCTCCAAAACAAACGTCCGGTAGTAATAAAATCTAAGCCCCATTCTTGGTTGCAAATGAGATCGGCAAGGCCCATTTTGGACATTAATTAAGCTCCTAGGCTGCCCACCAAATAACAGGGTGTTGCTGAGCGGCCGAGCAAACACTCTCTGCTGGACGTAGGTCATTCGCCAGCATAACGACCGTCCACGGCCCACACACGTTAGTCCATCAGTCAAGCCCACATCTGCAGACCACCTGAACCCAGACAGACACTAGTGATCGCTCAAAGATTACGGTTCTCCTCGCGGCAACAGATGGAAAGTGGTGGCGACGACAATGTACCTAAGCCTCGGCCGCACAAATGGCTGGCTGACACCGGAAGGTGGGGTTAAACAAGATTAAGCCGGGCCTTGACCGTTCTCACGCAATCTGGTCTGCTGGATGGAAGACGCTCTTCGGTCATTAGTAGATGGACAGTGTCCGGCGGGGCGTAAACAAATTTCGGTGCTGCGTGGACGGCGCAACAATCAAAAATGTTGGCCCGCGACACGCGCTACGAGCCTCTTGAGGGTGACTGAGATTAATCGGAAATGAAGGCTCGATAGGACGCAGATTTTTGACTGACTGCCTGACGTCGTACATGCACTTGCAACTTTGATCAGAATGGAATGCCGTTTGTGTGCTCGGGGGAATTTGGAAAAGAAGCAAAGCTGATCAATTTTGTGTATGCGGAGTGCCAACAATAGCACAAAAACCGAGTAATACTACCGGATTGTAGGCGCAAAAAATTGTCATCAGCAAACAGACTCGCTTTCCGACAAGGCGCAAAAGGGGACTGTGGAATCAATGACCACCTCTTCTAGTAATTAATTTGTTGTTTAGCTTATAGTCTTATGGAGAAAAAATGGAAATGTGCTCAAAACAAAGAATGAAATGGCTGATCTCTAGCTAGCAAAGTCTGGAAAATCATAATAAAAATGGCTAATTCGATTTGGACACTGGACTTTGCGTGTCGTAACTCTGCACCCATAAATTTTTTAGGCAAAAAAGTTCGCCATAATGGGTGGTAGGTTTAGACTCATTTACCCAGACACAGTTCAAATTGTTTATTAGTATCCTAACTACTGAATTTTACAACTTTCTACTTCTCTCCGAAAAGATACGTTTTTATTCTTTACCGTGTCCTTGGTGTGGAAACGTTTCCTGCGCATCAATGGACTGCAAAAATCACAAGAATTAGTTACGTTTAACTACTGTTTAGCGGGTTACGGTGTTTTTTATATTTTAAATCGGCTTATTTCGCCTTCTCATCATATTTTAACCGGCTTTTCGCTTTAAGTATAGCCTGAACCCAAGCCTCAGCCTCAACTTAGGGGCCGTCCATAAACTACGACGTTCAGAGAGGGGGGTGGGGTGGGGGTACCCCGAAAAACGTCGCAGAACGTCGGAGGGGGGGTTGAGGCAAAACGTTGACGTATTTTTGGCCTTTTTTTGGTAAGGTTTGACGATTGCAGAATAAGCAAGAATGCAGAGAAAGTCAAACGGTTTTTGACACATTTTTGTAGTTGTACAACATACAGTATGTTAGCGTGATTTGTACAGGGTGTGCAAAAAACAACCCAGCAGATTTTTTACTGTAGCAACCGTAAATCCCAACCGATCTGAATAAATCTTTTTTGAATGAAAGACAAATAAATTATCGATTGGTAGAGTTCTCGTTAAGATGCTCTGCTTGTAGGTTCTCGAGGTATTTGGCCTCAAATTTGAAACACTGATTTTGGCAATGAACAAGAGTGATTAAAACAACCCAGCAGATTTTTTACTGTGGCAACAGCAAATCTCAACCGATTTGAATGACTCTTTTTTAACTGAAAGTTAAATAAATTTTTGAAAGATTGGTGAAACTAACTGGTAAATATGTGCACCAGGCATAAATTTTTCTATTATTCATTTGTGATTACGCAGTCAGAAAAGCAGCTTCAGATTTTGAACGAAAATTCGAAAATTTTATTTCGGGGGAGGGGGGGTCCTCCCAAACGTCGTAATTGTTATGGGGGGTGATGATGAAAACGTCGATAAACGTCGGAGGGGGTGGGGGTGCAAAATTTTGAATTTTTGAACGTCGTAGTTTATGGACGGCCCCTTATGCCTACTAAAACCACATTAAACCTAAACCTAAGTCTAAAAAGCCAAAGAAACGACGGGTTAGGTGCAGCTGGGGGAACCAGGGAAGGTCAGAAATGGACTATATATTAATTAATTAACTTTCTTATGACTATACGACTCCGGAACGTGCCCTATACTGATGCATACCCTAGGGTATTTTTATATTTGGAAAACAGGCCCTCCGGAGCGTGCCCCACTGATGCGTCTCTAAGGGTATTTTTATATTTGGAAAACAGGCCCTCTGGAACGTGCCCTATGCCGATGCGTCCCCTAGGGGTACTTTTATGTTTTTAAAACAGGCCCTCCGGAGCGTGCTTACACTGATGCATCCCGCTAGGGGCATTTTTATATTTGGGAAACAGGCCCTCCGGAGCCTGCCTGTACTGATGCGTCTCTCGGGGTACTTATATTTGGCAAAATAAGCCCCCCGGAGCGTTCCCTATGCTGAAGTAGTGATCATTAGACTCGTCCGGCGAAGGGCTTTCAAACGATATATGACACGGCCATTTTGGAATTTTGCCAAAAATATTCGATACTCGATATTTTAAATATTATTTATCGAGATAACTTGTTAATTTATAATTAATTATGATAATTAAAAACGTTAATTTCTGTTTGGGATCGGTTCCTGATTTCCACCAGCTACACTTGATCCGAAACGACAAACAACACACGAAATAGGTTGATTTTATTTAAAAAATCCCGCAACACCCGGGATGCGATCGTACAGTAGCCCACACGCCCATAAATACCTTAGGTACTATTTTTGCAGTCCGTTAAACTTCCGGTATGTCGAAAACAAAAAATGCGGAATTGTTAGAAACAGACAAACCGACATTTTGCCATTACCCAATTTTGGGGGAAACCCGCAACACTGATGAAGACGAGCCAAAGAAAAGCTCAAAAAGACAAGAAAGACACGAGATAGTAACTAACTAACCATTAATTAACCAATGATGGAGAAATCGTATCATGGTCGTGCGTGCAATAAATGGGCCGGAAAAATCCGTAGCGGAGGGCAAGTACCAGCAGCAGAGTCGTGCCGTGACGTGATCAATCAGTACCGCTTTCCTGGCTGCTGCCAAAATGCGCGGCGTTAACTTCGGCGGTAAATTCAAACCTCAACTAAAGCCCAATGTCCGCCAAGCCTGAGGCTAAGCCCAAGAAGGCTAGTCTAAGGTTACATAAGAAAAAATTACCTACGAAAAGTGCCCACTTAACCTACGTACACGTACTGTACACGTCTGTGTGAGAATGAATAAAGGTGCATTCATACTCGTGTAGATTTCTGTCGCTGACTACAATTTGTCGCCGCCGGTCTATAAATGAACGCACAAACACGTACTGATACGTACTGTACATAGTAGTGATGTAAAATTATGGAATTTCAATTTCAATTCAATTAGAATTAAATTATGGGCTCAGTTTTTAATTTCAATTAAATTAAATTAAATTAATTGAAATAGTTTTCCATTATTTTCAATTACAATTATATTTTCAATTAAATTATGGAACTTTGGAAAATTTCAATTATGCAATTTTTTAATTATTTTTTCAATTTTTTGAAAATTGTTGTATTTTTGCTGTTAAAAGACAAAAAACAGCGACCCAGGACTTAGAAAAATGTCCATGTAAAAGCTTAGAGACACATGGTTAGCGTACTGCCGAACCAGCCAAGAAAATTTTTAAAAAGTTGCCTTTTAAAAACGCATAAAATTGCATTCTGCGGGAAATTTACATTTAGTTCATTATTATAGTGCATAATCTAAAGGTTTTCAGCATTTTTTGAACAACATCACTTCCTAGGTGCCTTCGCCAATAAGAGGGTGTAATCCCACCATGCATTCAAAAATCACTGTTTTGACTTTTATGAACTACGAGATAAAAAGCAGAGCATACAACTTTACAAAACAAAGAAGTCACTGTGCGCGTGGTCGTGCGTTCATTTACTCGGTGGGGCAATTTTCTTACCGCAAAGAGTTGGTAGTTGGTACAAAGCCCAACCCAGGCCACTGAAAGCTGGTGACAGCGAGTAGGTAAATGGGAACCGACTGGAGCTGCCGTTGCACCTAAGCTACAATAGCAACCACACGTGTTGTGAGTTTGGGGCCTACGGGAACGGGGACAGTACCACTGAGTCCCGCCCAGACTGACACCGAGCCTGTGTGCCCGGTAGTAGTGAAGGCAGCGAAGGAAGGGCAGGATGTGGGTGTGCGTGATGGGCCCGCAGTGTGGCCTAATGCAGATACCGCAGGGGCTACGGCCCCGCCCGCACAATCGATCCATCCATCCATCCGAGGTCAGTGATATAGAGGTGACAAACCCTAGATAGATTTTGTTTGAAGTCATTCTCTAATACTCTAATACTTACGTATTTCCTTACATTCACAACAGGAAATAATTGAAAATATAATTGAAGTTGCAGGCGAATTTCAATTCAATTACAATTAAATTATGGCCCAACTTTTGAATTTCAATTAAATTAAATTAATTGAATTGAAATTAAAAACGGGCCAATTATGCGAATTTCAATTACAATTAAATTAATTTTTTACATCACTAGTACATAGGTATGTATGTACGTTGTACGATGAGAAGTACTGATGATAGCCGCAGCGCAGCGACAAATACTGTATGTACTGCCATTCTTTAGAGCTGGAATTTATCCTAAAGCATTAAATATGTTTGAAGAGTCTAGATTATCAAGTTGGTACTGAAGAGTTTGATTGTTTTGTGTGAGTGCCGAGCCGATTCTCAACGACCGTATTTTCTTGAGCTATCCAAATCGCTATCCCAGCCTCGCCACTCCTCCTCACTAACACAGCCCATAACACACCATCTTCATTCATGATCGGAGGAAGAGAAGGCACCGCTGAGAAAGACCTGGGCCCGTATTCATAAAACAATTTAGGACGTAGGATTTCCTAAATCTGGCCGTTTAGGACGCCGCGCGGGTCGTACAACAATTCATAAAACTTTGCTTTAGGATGGCCGCTCTTAGGAAATCCTACGGCGTAGGACGAAAACCTTAGGTAGTAGGTCGCGAGCTACCTACGGCCGCTTACGACGTAGGTTTTAGCGTGCGTTGCATGCGATAAACACTCTTGGTTGCCTGTCTACCACTAGCTCGGCTAGAAAACATAATTATAAACTTGAAATTAGTAGTAAACATTTAAATAGTCATGTTTTCATTGAAAATAATGTGTTCTTAGCTTTTAACTTTCATACCCGTTTGCGTATTGAAAAACGGCTAAATTACGGTTACAGAACAGAAATGATTACTTCTAGACTCAAACTTGGGCTTCCAGTCGGTGCCAACAACAAAATATGAGTCAGGTTCGAACTTCCCTCCTAAACATGTCGTGTGGCGGTGGCTCAAACCGCTAATAAAAGGCGCTTAGGATTTCCTACGAGTATGATATCCTAAACTGTTTTATGAATAATCCTATCATACGGCGTAGGATGTCATACTCGTAGGATATCCTACGGCCAAATAGGACGTCCTAAGCGCCTTAGGTTGTCCTAAGCTTAGGATATTTTTATGAATACGGGCCCTGGAGCTAGATGACGCAACATCGGAGAATGGTGAGAGGAAGGGTGGTGAGGAAAAGAAAGAAGATAACAAGAAGGGAGATAATGAGAAGACGAATACTGTGGGGAAACAGAAAGAAGAAGAGAAGAAAGAGGACTCCGCTAGGGGGAGTGATGAAGAGGTAAAGAAGGGAAGTGAAGAGAATGAGAAGAAGACAGAGAAAGAAGAAGAGACAGATTAGAAGAATGATGGTTTGTTTGAGTTGGTTGCACTAGAGATGGCAGTCTGTTTCACCGATGACAGGCAACAGATGCAAGCAAAGGCACAGAAAAGCCGAAACATCACCGCAACAGATTCAGTCAGCATGGTGTCAGAGCCGAGCGAGTTCTTGGAGATGAAGAGTCAACAGAGGCAGCTATAGATTCATTTCAATTCGTTTCAACGGCCGTCAGGCATGGAAGAGGCTCTCGTGACGTCCGCTAGGGGGAGTGATGAAGAATTTGATTGTTTTGTGCGAGTCTTTGAGTGTGTTCTTATTGTGCGATTCGTTCTGAGTGATTGCGTGCGTGTGTTTTCTGTTTTGTGTATGATGAGTCTACGACTAACCAAGTAAAACTTGTTTCCGTACCTACTAAAAGCATACAGCTGTAGTGCCCAAAAGGCTGTTCAGCGAAAATTCTGAGTCTGAGCAAACGCTACAAGTATGCTTTTAAATTTGGTTTTGGCTTAGGGAAGCCTAAAGTGGAGTTTAATAGTCCAAACCCTAAACAGGTATTGACAGGTAAACAGGTCCCTAAGCCATATTTGCAGTATGTAGAATGTGTGTTTGGGGGTTGCCCCGCGTAAACATTGCAACTTTGCCAGATATAATGGAGTCCCTGGGGGTTAATAAACTTAGAGCAGTGCTAGCTCGTCTGGTTCTAACATACAGTGTACGTACATGTAGGTCCGAAGAGGAGGTGGTTGGGGGGTCTGGCGCTGGACGGGGGTCTGAGCCAAAATTTTGGGAGGGGGGTAGGGCACTAAAAAACGCTTAAAAGTCAAAAATTCGCAATTTTTGGGCTAAAAATCGCCGAAAAACCCTAATTTGGGCTGAAATACAGCTAAAAAGTGCTGTTTTGCAGGCGATTTTTTGGCGATTTTTGTGTCTGAAATTGTAAAAAATCGCAAAAATTTGCTCAAAAAAATACTAGAAAAATCGGAGGGTGGGGGTCGGAAAAATCGTCTCGGGGGGGGGGGGGGGGTCTGGCCTAAGTTGGATAGGGGCAGACCCCCACCCAGACCCCCCTGTTACATACATGTATGGGTTCTAAAGATGCTTTCTAGCTCGCGTTGAAAAGCGTGAAATCCAACAAAATGTTGCAGCCTACACGTTTTTCGTAATACGTATGTATATGCATCTACATGTACGTATGTCTTGTTAAGCTTAGGTTAGGCTAGTTTAATCGTCCAAAACACTAAACAACTCATTCAGAATCCTGGGGGGACACGAACGATTTATATTGTATCTCTGAACACTGAGCTTTCCTATTGAAAACAGACATTAATTGCTTCTCTAGAAAGTTTATTCTTAGCCTCGTTAGCCAAGGGTAGGCCGAATTTAACTCGCTACCTATCGTATCGTCCTAAAACCTGCCGCCGAACCTCCAACATAGCGCTCGCCCACTCACGTTATACTGTAAGTTAGATTAATTAAGCCTTTGAACCCTTTCTGTCTTCGTTAAAGTCACACGTGTGACTAACACAGAAGATTATGAACAGAGAGGTGTTGTGATTTCTTTCTGCGAAGACGTAATAAACAGATGCGTGAGTAATTCGTAGTTTCAATGCGTTCTACTCTCCTAAAGCATAGGCTGTCACATGATATGGATATACTGTGGGCAGGTATTGAGAAAGTACCCAATGTCGTCAGGTATCAGGTGCAGGTATTTCAAAAATACCCAATCAGGTATCAGATATAGGTATGTAGGTATAGGTATCAGATATTTTGTCAAAAAAGTTAAAATCCGGATGTTAGCCGAGAAATCGCTCGTCAAAACATCAATTTGGGCTTAAACGCCGGCTAAAAGCTGTTTAGTTAGTTGCAGTCGTTTTAGGAATTTCTCGCTATGAAACTGAATAAAATGTTAAAACCCGTTCTCAAAATTATTACAGTGGTGAGGCGGAATCACTTTGCAGATCCATCTCTGGTGTTGATTTAATGTAAAGTTTTTATCAAGTGAATTGCTGTTTGTTTTTAACCAATTAGTTGATTTTGTGCCTTCTCTCCTCAGACTGATAATGATAACATAGCTTCAGCTTTCTTTGCTGGTCGCAGATACATAGGTAGCTATTTAGATATCACATACATTGCACGTAATTTTGTCGAACTATTTTGTCGACTTCGCTCGGGAAGTCTTCTCTTCAAATTGCCATTTCATTTTCATGTTATTCTCATTCAGCCTGCAATAAAATGTCTTACTTATCGGTGTTTTTTTTATAATCATGCTTAGTTTTAGCTTTTACTTGGCAATCTAAAGTCAGCAATGGCATGTAGATAAATGGCAACCAAACCTTAGCTCTTTTGCACGCACCGACAGCAAAGGGGAGGGTTGTTGTTAAGGAGGCTGCCGGACCTTCTGTCTCTTCCTGCCCTAAAGCAGTTGGTTACTCCTAGTCCGAAAGGACAAAAAGTTATAACAACAACAATTCGGGGCCGGGCTATCATTGTTTGTGTTTTGCCATACACGCCATGTGAGAACCGACGCCTTACAGTAGATTCAGATTGCGTTGAAAACACGGTTACTCATGCATCTGTTTATTACCTCTTCACAGAAATCACAACACCTCTCTGTTTATAGTCTTCAATGTGTCAGTCGCCTGCGTACAGTAATACGTACGTGTGACTTTAACGAAGGGTTTACAGAGGTTTAACTTGTAACGTCAGAGAGTGAGTTTTGGAAGGCTTAAAAACCTCATGGCGAGCAAAATTGATCCAACAAAATGTGCCAAGCGCTATGTTGTAGGCTCGGCCGGAGGTTTTAGGATGATACGATAGCGAGCTAAAATTCGGCCTTCTCTTGGCTACGAGTTTAAGAATCAACTAGGAGTGTCCGTTCTGAATAGGAAAGCTTGATACAGTATAAACGGCCGTATGCCCCCAGGATTCTGAATAAGATGTTTAGTGTTTTGGACGAATAAACTACCCTACCGTAAAACTTCTCATAAGAGCGTGACGCTATCATTTTTTCGTGATTGCTTTTTACACCGACACACTCATCGTTTGGCACATTGTGTAAGCTCTGGACAACAACTATAGTGCCTACCGGAGATTTCCACTTAGTATCCCACCCCACTTAATGTCCCACTGGGATATTACATGGACCCTTGTTCCGCTTTATATCCCATGGGATATTACTTGGCGGCAATGTTTATGTCAAATTTGTAATAATTTTCTTTACGCACACATACTGTATCTATGATAAAACATTGTTCCCATTAATATCCCATGCCGTTTCCAGTTAATATCCCATGGCTTTGTCCAGTTAATATCCCTGGGATATTAACTGGCGGCAATGTTTTCACTGAGAAACGTGATTTTCCGTGTTATATCCCCTGGGATACTAATTGGAAAACTCCGGTACTTATTTAGAGATAAATAACTGCCGAGCAAAACTGCGATGGGCAACAGTACTTGGCACAAGGGTTCAATGAAAAGCTACCTACTGGGTACCAGTATCGCCGTGTTCAGTTTGCCCGGACTGATGACAAACCTGCTGGTTCTATGGGTGATCGTTAAAGGGGGTCTGCTGACGCATCGCGATCGAGGCGTGGTCATTTACATACTGATGGCCAGTTTGTGTGTGGGAGATGTAATCACCCTTTCCTTGCTCATAGGTTATCTGGCCCCCTCCGCTGCACTGCAAATTGAGCTTATGCCTACTGGTTTTGAGGCTTTACCTGGTTAGTTAATGAACAAATTGGGGACGATTTGGTTAGTAGTTTTGTTACCAACTTAGGAGACATCTTTCTGGTGTGCTGGTACCACATGTGGTGCATGTTGACAGTGATCGGTGTCAATCGATACATTGCCATTTGTCGGATTCATTTATACCGCATCATTTTCACACGACGCAGCACTTGGATTACGGTGGCCGTCAGCTGGTTGGCGGCCATGCTGATTTGGACTCATTTCTTGTGGATGCCCTGTTGTAGGTATGAAATCTGTCTTTACGCATGTACACACAGGTTGTCCAAAAAAGCCTTGTTAAAGCATTCGGTCTCATCTGAAAAAGAGCGCAACGGCCGCTCCGTTGGCTAATCGCCGATCAAGAACAAACCACTGAGTCGGGTAGTGAAACAGTCTAAAGTCAGCAAGTTTAGGATGCTGTAATTTCCTTCTTCTTGTTTTAATTTTCAGTTTTTAACGGCTTTTATCAGGCTTTTGCCTCAAATTCGGAACTCAAAGTGTACACAAGGTTTGGAGAAATTTTGAATAATGGTTACTTGATGAACTCTGAACTTTCTCCAAACCTTTTTTACACGTTCAATTCGGAATTTGAGGCAAAAGCCATGATAAAAGCAGTTAAAAACTGCAAAACGGAAGGAAATTATAGCGTCCTGCGCACTTTAGACTGTTTCACTACCCGACTCAGTGGTTTGTTCTTGACCGGCGATCAGCCAATGGATCGGCCATGGCGCATTCTTTCAGATGAGACCGAATGCTAAAAGATCCATCTGCTCTAACTAAAGGTGTAAGTATTTCGGACATATACCGTACATAACTAGGTTTGCAGATTTTACATATCCTACGTGGTCTATTCGTTCATGTGGGAGGAAGGCGCAAGTAGTGAAAGGAACGTGGGCGACCTTTTGATCGAATGGCCAGGAAACAGCCTAACTAGCCTGGCCCTTTTGTTTTGCTACTCGAATGTGGTCCGTACTGTCTTTAAGAGTGGCAAGATAGTAGGGCCCACCATCAACAGAGAACAAGCTACGGTATATATTTTATTTTTTTCCCTCCCAACTGTTCTGTTCTGCAGCAGGGGAACCTAACGTTGGTTTAGTTTACCAGGCCTAATCCCAAGTTACCGCAAAACTTCTAATAAAAGCGCACGCTCCAATAGAAGCGCCGTTTATGGACAGCCCGAAAAAATAAACGCGCCCTTCTAATAGTAGCGCCTTTCTAATAATAGCGCTCCCACGCGCACTGCTAACAAAGCTTTGTATGTTTTTCCAATGTAGAATACTGTCCCTTTGAGACAATTTTCTTTGATTAAGCTTGCAAACATTAATCAGACTAAAACTCATACAAAGATTGCTTGTGTTTTAGGTAAAAAATACCCTGTATTTTCAGAAAATTGACGACAGTTGAGATGGCCAATTTAGCATTGAAATAATAGTCACGAAAAAATAATAGCTAAGCGCTATTATTAGAAGTTTTACGGTATGCTAACTTACAGCAACGACGGAGGGACAAAAGATTGGCGGTTCAATTTTCGGTCATCTCACTGGTCTATACCATGGTTTGGGTGTTGTTCCGGATTTTTCCGGTTCTAATCGGTCCCGGGCCACTGGAAGCCTACATAGTGGTTGCTTACTTTGTCATTCTTAACAGCAGCATCAATCCCTTTCTTTACTTGAAATACACCAGCGACATCAAACGGGTGAGATACTTCACTGATAGCACACACACGACATTTAGAACTCAGCTAAATATAGTGACTTTTTGGTTTTTTGTTCTGTTCTACTGTATCTTTTAAAATTGCAGACACTAAAAGAGTTGCTGGGCCATCAAACCAACTCAGTCACAGGTGCAGGGACGGGCAAGAATCGTGTTGCAGCTACTATTAGACAACGGCGCAACAGCAAGTCCGAAGCAGTGGTCGAAATTGGATGAATGATATGCTATTTGTTTCTGTCTTTTCTGTCAACCTACCTACCTCACAGACTTATTATTTATTTTCGTTTTAGTCTAGCGCTTCACTCCGTCAGCGACTGGCTATTAATCAAGCATTCAGTTGGGAATTTATTAAAGTGCTATGAATTTTTTAAATAAAACTTTTTTCAGACTATACATAGAAGAATATGACTGATCGTACTGGTAGGGTACACAAACAAAGACTAAATTGCAAGCACATAATAAAGCGGAGCAGACGTACAAGAAGTACGATCTATAGCAAACGTAAGATTAGTAAAAACTGTAAGCATTGTTTAGGTGAATGACAGTATATTGGTTAATCCGAAATTCACTATATCCATCCGGACAAAATTAGCCGTTTTGGAACATTAATAAAATATGCTTAGAGAGTATGCAAGCAAACAGGTTAGCGTTTACCTAAGATGGGCTGGTTAAACGAGTTTTGGAGAAGTTTCCACTACTAAAAGCTCGACCTATCGTAAATCCAATACAACTCGACCGCAGACCCGTCCATTTTTTAGATCTTCTAGCACTTCGTTTACGGCTTCCAGCTTCTTCACAGAAACAACCGGTCTAACTTTACCAGTTGCCGCCAGTTCAATTGCTTCCTGAAATTTTCTACGCTTCAAAATTTTTGGGACAATTGACGAAATTTGTCACATCTCAAGAAAATTTTTGTATTTTAGTGATAAAAAATATGCCAGAAATTTATTCTCTGGGCTACTGTAAATTTGGGAAAGCAAGGAATTTGTAGTTTTTTTGACTGTAAAAGCCAAGTAAATGGCAAACTAGGTAAACATGTTTTACCTAGAAGTTCCTACAGTAGTTCTTTGGATTTCAAACAAGGTGAAGAAAAATTAGGTAAAATAGAGTCTGCAGAAACTAGGTAAAGTAATATTAGGTACGTTTCGAAAATTTACCAGGTATACCTAGTTTCTAGTTACCTAGATAAAAAGTGCATCACACTGGTTTAGGGTTTAAAATACCCCCAGCCGCCCAAGAATGTTAGCCCAAGTCTGGGTAGGAGTATTAGTGCCATATAACACCGGTACTTAGAGTGTTACTACCGTAGCACAGGGGTGCGTATCTACGTTCGGGCATTTTGATTGTATCATACTGTATGTAGTGTACCTTGTCCTTGGTCATTAGTGCCAGTGCCATTACATTAAACCTATGATATTTGTGACTGAGGTGGCTAATAAACATCTCTTACCCACCTGCAGATCTCTTCTGCTCCCAGCCAGTGAGCCTATAATTTCGAGTCCATTAATTACCACGTCCATTATCGGTATCTCTACAGAATCAGAACTGAAGGCCGGACAGACCAACCGACCTCCTGGCTTCAGCGACTGCAAAGTGTGTCTGAGGATTTGCGAAGAGACCGTGGTCACTACGGCTGCCTCGACGCCGCCGCCGATTCGGCGCTGCAGAAACTGCGACACTGCGTCCAAACGACTGTCAAAGACCAGATCGGCGCCGCAGTCTTTGGCCAACTGAGCTGATGAATGCTGTGGGGGTGTGATGGCCACAACGCTCAGTGACATGGCTTTGGCGTATTGGATGCCTAGATGGCCTAAGCCACCTACGCCCACCACCGCTATCCACTGGTTCGGTTGAAGGTTGCACGTCTACAATTTAGTTTAACAGTCAGGAAATGTAGCACATACCATATGTACACCATCCGGGAGACTTTTTGTGTAGCAAGCAACCGTAAAGCACGACCAGATTTGAATGAAGGTTATAATAAATTCTTGAAAGTTTGTTGAAATTTTTATTAACACATTCTGCTTAGTTCCTGAGATATTTGTTGTAAGGTTAAAGTTGAGATGTTGGAAATGAACAAGACTGATTCAAAGAACCCCGCAGATTTTTTGCTTTAGTAAATCGTAAATCTCAACCGATTTGAATCAATCTTTTCTTTGAATGAAAGATAGATAAATTCTTGAAAGATTTGTGGAAATTTTATCAAGGTACTCTGCTGAGTTCCTGAGTCAGTTGCCCTCAAAGTCAAAACAGAGATTTTGGCAATGAGCTAGAGTGCAGTGTGGTGCATTTTGAAAATTTGAAACTAGGTAAAGTAATACTAGGTAAAGTTGACACCTAGAAAACTAGGTAAAGTAATACTAGGTAAAGTTCTCAGCTAAGAAACTAGGTAAAGTAATACTAGGTAAAGCCCAGAAAAACTAGGTAATACTAGGTAAACCTAAAACGCTCGAAATCAAGTCAAAATATTATTTTTGGTTCAATAGAACAATGATGAAGTTAGTGGAGTTAAAATTTACGAAATTTGACACATTTCAAGTAAATATTTGTATTTTATTGATCAAATAAGTCAGAAATTCATTCTCTGGGCCACTGTAATAGAGGGAAAGAGGGAAATTTGAAGGTTTGCTGACTGAAAAAGCCACGTAAAACTGAAAATATCAAACTAGGTAAACTTGTTCTACCTAGAAGTACCTAGTTATGTGGATTTAAAACTAGGTAAAGTAAAACTAGGTAAAATAGAGTAACCAGCAACTAGGTAAAGTAAATCTAGGTACTTTTCCTGAATATTAACTAGGTAATACTAGGTATACCTAGTTACCTAGTTACCTAGATAAAAAGTGCACCACACTGCTAGAGCGCTTTTATATTATTCCGTCGCGCTTCATACAGACATGGGCAAAGGGGGGACTGAGGGGGGGGTTTGCCCCCCTCAATCTCTGACCTACCCCCCCCCTCAGCCGGCCGGTACCCCCTCAGGAATTTTTTGGAAGAATTTTGTATAGAAAATTATGACAAAAATACGCCTGGATTAGGTGTAAATGAGCTCAGAATAGCTTATTTTAATGAAAAATAAGGCAAAAAACCTTGATTTTAGCCAAAAATCGGACTTTTTGGCTTACCACCCCCTCAGCCCCGCTGAGGAGCTCTTACCCCCTCAGCCCCCTTAGGAATTGAAAATTCTACGCCCCCTCAGCCGAAATGCTAGCCCATGTCTGGCTTCATATGTTATAAAACAGATTCGTACTGCTGACGGTTGGCATAAAGAAGCTTTACTGGTGACACACACGCTCGCTTACTTCACCGGAATAGTCTCGTTAGCCCCAGCAGTAGGAATCAGTTTTATTTTGAAGTGCAAAGGAATCACTCTTGTTCATTGCCAAAATCTCTGTTTTGACTTTGAGGGCAAAAATCTCAAGAAGTAATCTGCATTTCTTAATAAAAATGTCACCAATCTTTCCACAATTTATTTCCCTTTCATTAAAAAAGATTGGTCAAAATCGGTTCAGATTTACCGCTGCCAACAGCAAAAAAACCTGCCAGGTTGGTTTTTTGGCACACCCTGTATATTCATGCATACAGTTGGATGCTAACGTACCTTCAGAGCTTTATAGATAGTCAGTCCGGCGCAGGAAAGCGGTGCAGCCAAAATCGGATCAAGCGAGCTGGGTATTTTAGCTGCAAAACGGGCGTCTTGAAGGGCAAACTCCGCGAATGTTCCGTTCACATCGAAACCTGTTGTGACAAAATCCTAAAACACCTATAGTTTCCAGCTGACGGACATACTGTACTGTATCCTATCTACCCATACCCATGTACCTTGGGTCTGGGTGACGCTAGAGGCAATTTTTAGCAATTTTTATGTCTGAAATTGTATAAAATAGCAAAAAAGTGGCCTAGCAATTGGGTCGAGGTAGGGGCGAGCTCCCTTCTTGTTGGAGCTTGCATACATACTTACCGGACACAAATTTTCTTTGCCCTGTAGACAGTGTTGGCAGTTAAGACAGGTCCGTTGCATACAAGCGATACTGATTAGGTCGCCAATTTTTAAGTTCTCCACGCTGGTTCCCAGTTTTACCACTCGTCCTACCCCTTCGTGACCTAGGATGAGCGGTAGCGATCCTTCAAAATCTCCATTTTGAACGTGCGCATCAGTGTGACACACCCCGCTAGCTAGCAACTTCACCAGAACGTCGTGGTCTTTCGGTGAAGGCACTGGCATTCGCTTAATCTCCAGTGGTTTCCCGAATTCGGTTAGGACCGCAGCTTGCATTAGTCTTGCTGGCTGATATTGAAACTATCAAGTAAAGGGAAGGCACTAAGTGAGTTTGAAAACATTGGCTAAGGAAAAAATACCGCCCTTTGTGAGATTAATAGGGGCGAGCTTGTTAAAGCGATTTTTGGAAGCGTTAATCGGCCCGGTTGTTGCAAAGCAGACATATGAAGAATTGTGTCTGCAAGCAAGCCTAGTTGTTCGTCGGTTAGCTTCTTATTTGTAGGGTAGACTTCTTATTTAGGGAAGTTGCCACTCGACACTTTGTTGAAAAATTGTTAATCAGTTTGGTTGGATTTCTTTTGGTTCCGGAGAAATTTGCATCCAAATCCTTGAGCGGCACTCACTACTCATTATAGTGTTGTAAAATTATGGAATTTGAATTTCAATTCAATTACAATTAAATTATGGGCTCAGTTTATAATTTCATTTAAATTAAATTAAATTAATTGAAATAGTTTTCCATTATTTTCAATTACAATTATATTTTCAATTAAATTATGGAACCTAGGAAAATTTCAATTATGCAATTTTTTTTCAATTATTTTTTCAATTTTTTGA
Organism: Sabatieria punctata; assembly: GCA_030248155.1. NCBI lineage: Eukaryota > Metazoa > Nematoda > Chromadorea > Araeolaimida > Comesomatidae > Sabatieria > Sabatieria punctata. The sequence goes on along the minus strand of JASANB010000541.1, from coordinate 158,726 downwards.
AAATTATTGGAATTTTGCTGTTAAAAGACAGTGACAGTGACTCAGGACTTAGAAAAATGTCCATGTAAAAGCTTAGAGACACCTGGTTAGCCTAGCCTGCTGTCCAATCAGACGAGAAAATTTTAAATTGTTGCCTTTTAAAAACGCATAAAATGGCATTCTGGGGAAATTTACAGTTAGTTCATTATTACTATATATCAGTGCATAATCTAAAGGTTTCCAGCATTTTTGAGCAACATCACTTCCTACGTACCTAGGTACCTTTGCCAAAAAGGGGTGTCAGTCAACCCACCATACATCCAAAAATCACTGTTTTGGCTTTTATGAACTAGGAAATAAAAAGCAGATCATAAAATATTACAAAACATAGTGAGGTCAGTATAAAGAGGTGACAAACCCTAAATAGGTTTTTATTTGAAGTCCTTAGCGCCTCTAATATTTACACATTTCCTTACATTCACCACAGGAAATAATTGAAAATATAATTGAAATTCCAGGCGAATTTCAATTAAATTACAATTAAATTATGGCCCAACTTTTGAATTTCAATTAAATTAAATTAATTGAATTGAAATTAAAAACGGGTCAATTATGCGAATTTCAATTACAATTAAATTAATTTTTTACATCACTAACTCATTAGTCATTATCCAGTCATTAGCAAGAACCATGCTAGAAACCAGTTTTTCTGAAGATAAGGGCATTTCGAAAATTTGCGAACACAACAGTTGCACTTTGGTATACCATGGTGGTTTGAAATGTTACTCAGTGTCAGTTCAGTCATATACAGGATACGGAGCCACGGCCTTTGCATACTGAATGCAGTTTTTGCCGCTGATTATGAAAATGACATCTATTTTTCAATCTGACTGAGTGTGTTATATAGTTCTGGACACATTTATGCATGGAAAAAACTATGTACAGTATATTAGCCCAACACAGCCTTTAGTTACATTTGCGATTGTTCCTGTGTGTTGCGCGTTAGGTAATCAAAGTTGGGAGGCAACTCTTCACCGCACAGCATACGTTTCAAGCCCAGCCTCACCTCCTTGTGTCGTTTGACATAAATGAACAAATTGAAAACCGGGTTGGTGCAATAGAGGAGAAACACCACCAACACTCGTAGATTCAGCTGGGCACCTTCCCGCCACCGAATCACAGTGTTCACCACTCTGGGCATCACAAACAACATCGCCGTAAGCACACACGAGATGCCCATACTGACTGTGACCCTGCGCTGTCTTTTCATTCTTGCCTTCGCTACTCCTTGCGCCTCTTCAGCCTTAGCCTTGATGCGACGTCTGTACAGGCCCACAACCACTGCGTACAACAAAACAGAGACCAAACCACAGACGGTGTTGTACTGGTTCCAGATCTGGAAGCTGATCGGCACCAGCTGAACGACAGGCACGCAACGAGTGCCGTAGACCGGCGCTCTATCGCCCAAGCTCGGCACACTCAAGCTCACTGTTAGCAGGGCTGTCAGACTAAAGAGCAACACTAGTGTGAGGGTGTAGAACTTGGTGTGGAGAGTGTAGTAAAAGATCGGAGCTGCAAGTGCCAGCAGTCTGTCGATACTCTGCAACAGCAACATGCTGCCTTGAGCAGTCATGGAGTAGCAGAAGATTTGGCTGCTGATGTCAAACACACACTGGTGTCTACTGACTGGGTAGAGCGAGATGCCCCTGTAGAACTCGTAGGTTTGGTAGATACCGACAACCACCAGTCCCACCCCTAGTAACATGTCTGATAAGGCCACGCCGAAGATGATCAGGTATTCTTTTCGAGAACGCAGTACTCTGTGGTAGGCGATTGTGGCCAGCAGTAGTGTGTTAGTGACGACTAGAGCTGAGCCCAGCACCATCGGGAATCCGGTGATCAGGTAGTGGCTGGGACCCCACCATTTCTGTAGACCGGTGGTGCCGTTAGATGATGAGTTCATGTCTGAGCTGCAAAAGTGAAAGTGTTAATCTAACTGCAGTACAGGGATTTTTCCGAAAAAACCCTTTTCCGAACTCTTTTATAGTTTTTCCGGTTTTTTTCCAAACTCGAGCTCAAGTTCTGAGTATCCTAGGCTGGTTTTATGATTTCTAACGGTTTCTAGGAGCTTCCTGAGTCTTTTCAGACCAGAAGTACACCTGTGTTACACAGATATAAATCACGAAATAGGCATGAAAGAGTGCCGGGCAGGTTCCGTCAATATACGCTAAATGCAAATATTCCTTTTTGCTATATCATGCTAAATTTGGTCTTTTTCTGTTGTTTTTCTAACAGCTTTGACTCAGGCTGGCCTATTACATCGCAAAGTCCAGTTTTTTCCGCCATTTATTTTTTTTGACCCTGTAGGAAAAAGCCGTTTTTTTCCGAAAAAACAAAACAAAAAACACCGAAAAAACACCTCACATCCCTGCTTAGTCCTAAGGCTGTTTCATTTATTGCAGTTACAGTTTGCGTACGGGCAATAGGTCAATATTAAATTTGGTTTTGAATTTCAACTTGACCAAGCAGTTCTAAATTCTAAAAGCACTCTTTTTTATTACCAACAAATCTATACGAAACTCAGCTGCAGCATGACTAAAAGCTTAAGACGTGATTTCTGTAAATACCAACTTCCCATAGGTACAGTTGCCCCAACTTTGTTGGATCTTTGAACTTTGTATATCGTTGGATAGCGCTTCCCTCACATAGTAAGAAACCACATTTGAATTTTTCAATTTCCCACCCTCTTTTGAAAAACGATGGGAAAACGCCAAAAATGGTTTTCCGATCATAACTTCTGAACGAAACAACATTTTGTAAAACTATGCACACCATTGAATTGCTCATGAAATTCTGCATCAGGTAAACTATAAACTTATTTTATGCAATGAATTTCTTGACAAAAAAAATTTGAATTTATACTTTCATAAGCACAGTTTTTCGGGTTTTTGACCGATTTCATGGTCTAAACCTGAAAGGCCACAGAATTTTATTTGTTGTTTTAGAAACTAACTCTATTTAGCATAGAATTAACACCTTAATTTGAAAATCGGAATGTACCCCTTTTTCGCTATTTTGCATTATATGGTGCCCACTCACTCAAATCCGCCAACTGTCGATCAAAGGTTTTCGGCCATAACTCATGGACCGAGAGGCGCACATCAAAATCGATTACACCACTCGATTCGCCATCAATTTCTGCATCAGATGCACTGTTATTATTAGACTCTACTTGAACGTTTAGTGAAAAAAGTTGGATCTACTTATTTTCCTTAGTTGATATTAGCAATCATTAGCTTAGGTTTTTGATTATTTGTGGCTTATACGTGCGATGCCACAGAATTTTACTAGCTGTTTAGAAAACTAACCGTATTTAGCATCGAATTAACCCATTAATTTGAAAATCGGAATGTACCCCTTTTTTCGCTATTTTGCATTTTATGGTACACACTCACAGAAGGTGGTCAACTGTAGATCAACAGTTTTCGGCCCATAACTCATGAACCGAGAGGCGCACTTTAAAATCTTCTACACCATTCGATTCGCCATTAATTTCTGCATCAGGTGCGCCATCAATGTTACTCTACTTGAATTTGTAGTCCATATACAAACTAAGCTTACTGAATAAATACAACAGTGCTTTCATTCTTGTCTGGCCATTGCCAAAAGGAAGGAAAGTTTGATTGGTTTGACGTTTTCTGCACGTCTTCTTAACTACGTGTACACGGTTTGATCACACTTGAACCAGGTATCCTATGTAGCTATGCACAGAACAGGGCAAACAGTTACAAATCAGAATCGAAAGATGTGATCATCTTACTTATAACGCGGTTGTGGTTTCTTGAATACAAACTGAGCACCTTGCTGAGAAACTTGTGCTGTGTGTTTCACATCAGGCGCCTTGGTCAAAACCGCACCCAAAGGAGAAGGTGTAGCTGCATCTGATGAAGTCTAGAGCTCTTTTTCTAATTTGATTCCATACACTGTCTCATACACTGGCAAGTGGACTTTTAAGTTTAGTTTAAAAACGCATTCTAAACAATAGAATGAGAGCCTATTGAACAAACACACAGCTATGCATTAGAAATCACAAAAAACCTTTTGTAACATAAAACGGCTGTTTAGTTAAGTTCAACTATGGAAAAGGAGAAGATCCAAATTTTGGCACTAAAATTCAAGTAGAGTAACATTGATGGCGCACTTGATGCAAAAATTAATGGGGAATAGAATGGTGCAGAAGATTTTGAAGTGCACCTCTCGGTTCATAAGTTATGGGCCGAAAACTGTTGATCTACAGTTGACCACCTTTTGTGAGTGTGTACCATAAAATGCAAAAAGCGAAAAAGGGGTACATTCCGATTTTCAAATTAATGGGTTAAATCGATGCTAAATACAGCTAGTTTTCTAAACAGCTAATAAAATTCTGTGGCATCGCGCGTATAAGCCACAAATAATCAAAAACCTAAGCTAATGATTGCTAATATCAACTAAGGAAAATAACTAGATCCAACTTTTTTCACTAAACGTTCAAGTAGAGTCTAACAATAACAGTGCTTCTGATGCAGAAATTGATGGCGAATCGAGTGGTGTAATCGATTTTGATGTGCGCCTTTCGGTTCATGAGTTATGGCCGAAAACCTTTGATCGACAGTTGGCGGATTTGAGTGAGTGGGCACCATATAATGAAAAAGGGGTACATTCCGATTTTCAAATTAAGGTGTTAATTCTATGCTAAATAGAGTTAGTTTCTAAAACAACAAATAAAATTCTGTGGCCTTTCAGGTTTAGACCATGAAATCGGTCAAAAACCCGAAAAAATGTGCTTATGAAAGTATAAATTCAAATTTTTTTTGTCAAGAAATTCATTGCATAAAATAAGTTTATAGTTTACCTGATGCAGAATTTCATGAGCAATTCAATGGTGTGCATAGTTTTAAAAAATGTTGTTTCGTTCAGAAGTTATGATCGGAAAACCATTTTTGGCGTTTTCCCATCGTTTTTCAAAAGAGGGTGGGAAATTGAAAAATTCAAATGTGGTTTCTTACTATGTGAGGGAAGGGCTATCCAACGATATATAAAGTTCAAAGATCCAACAAAGTTGGGGCAACTGTACCTATGGGCTCATGAAAAAGTCGGTTATTACAGAAAACCAGTCTTAAACAGTAAACCTTGACTCCTAACCCGAGCCTGAAACAAAGTGCAAGTTTGAAAGTACGCCAGTAAATTGGTTGTAGTTTGGTTTCGCGGTCGCAAACACCGTTTATCTAGTTTGATATAAGCTAAAGGTTTTGAGCGGTCGATTCATCCCCGTGTCATAGATTCAAACTGTGAGACTAAACTACAGGGTGTGCCAAAAAAAAACAACCCAGCAGATTTTTCGCTGTAGCAACCGCAAATCTCAACCGATTTGAATAAATCCTTTTTTAAATAAAAGATAAATAAATTCTTAAAAGATTGCTGAAATTTTCATTAATGTACTCTCCTTAGTTCCTGAGATATTGGCTCTCAAAGTCAAAACAGTGATTTTAGCAGTGAACATGAGCGATTTTCTATTATTCCACTGCACTTCGTAATAAATCGGATTCCTGCTACTGCTAAGGGCTCTTGGAGGCTTTACAGGTGACACAGAAACTCGGTTTACTTCAACACTAATGTATCATTAGCCCCAGCAGTAGGAATCTGCTTTATTATGAAATGCAACGGAATCGCTCTTGTTCTTTGCCAAAATCTGTTTCGACTACTGTTTCCCAGCAAGTTAATAACAAATAGCAAGTTAATTTATTTTTGGGCAAAATCGGGTAGCAAATAGCAAATTCCTAGCAAGTGAATTTTGGGCAAAGCGCCGCCTAGCAAGTAAATAGCTAGTTTATTTCGGATTGAGGGAGTGAGAAATTTGCTAGGAATTTGCTAGCAATTTACTAGGAATTTACTAGGCTCAGACATATTCTTCCATTATCCCTATCTTTCCCCGCTTGGCATGGGACCTGATGTGCTGCCAGGATATACTTTATACCCAAGGTTGGTTACGCTACGCATATACAGTAGCTAAAGTAGGGCTATAGCCAAGTATGGACAAAAGTCAATCTCTAGGCTGACAGTAGATTCGGCAAATACTGTAGAAAACTACTGAATGTGTTCAAATTAGGGATAAAGTTAGAGAAAATTCTTGCCTGTGCTTCTCTTCATGCTGCTGTTTGTTGAGCTCGTTGAAACTGAGATACAATGTAGAGTTTTGACTTCAAACGGTACCAGAGTTTTCCACTTATTTGACAAATAGGAAAATGCCCAAAATGGGTCACTTTTGACGCCCTTTTGAAGTCCATGATCTTATAATAACTGTGGTGGTCTTATAATCGGAAAATCTCGAAGTCATCATTTGGTTGAGCGAAAAATTTGTAGCAAATTCTAGCAAATTGATAGCAAATAGATAGCAAATTTCTAGCAAATAACAAGTTAATAACAAATTAAATTTGAAATTTCTGTGTCTAGCAAGTAAATAGCTAGTAAATAAAATTCCGGGCAGTTACTAGCAAGTTAATAGCAAGTTAATTAGAAAATAAATTAACTGGGAAACAGTAGTTTCGACTTCGCAGGCAAAAATCTCAAGAACTAAACTGTGAATCTCAATAAAAATTGCACCAATCTTTGAAGAATTTATCAGTCTTTCGTTCAAAAAAGGATTCATTCAAATCGGTTAAGATTCATGGTTGCAAAAGTAAAAAATCTGCTGGGTTGTTCTTTATCACTCTTGTTCATTGCCAAAATCTCTGTTTTGACTTTGAGGACAAATATCTCAGGAACTAAGCAGGCTATCTTAATAAACGGTACATCAGTCTTTCGAGAATTTATTTATCTTTCATTTAAAAAAGGATTCATTCAAATCGGTTGAGATTTGCGGTTGCTACAGCAAAAACTCTGCTGGGTTGTTTTTTTTGGCACACCCTGTACATTGCAGGTTGGTGCGCCGAGATATTGGTGCCGTGCGACCAAATCTGCATCGACGAAACGTTCGAGTGTGGTTTTTTAGCAAGACTAGCTACTAGAGTACGAACAGTACTTGAAAAATCCAATACGATGGAGCCGAGGGAAGCGGCGTGCATTTTATTAATTATTATTATTTTATTATCCGATTTAGATACAGTGACACTATCCCTCATTTATTTGGAACCGAAAGCTTTTATTCAACACTGTGATCAGGTTTCAAGCTTCTACATAGGTTCTCGATGAATAAACCTTAGGATGAAGTTAGACTACTTACTTTTAGATTCAATCTACATGTAAGTCTTAAGTTAAAGCTTTAAAATGGCCCAAAAAAGGTCCAGTTTCAAATCATCGTTGTTGTTGTTGTTGTTGTTTCTACTGCCAACAGCGCAGCCACTTGAGGGCCTCCATTGGCTTGAGCCACAAGGACTCCACAGCTAAGGTGGTGGGTTTTCTTGGACAGTTGAAGAGATGACTAGACGTATGAACTGCCCTACAACCAGTGGGACAAGTCTCGGGCACCGTTGGATCAAGGCGGTGCCGGTATGCGTTCAGCAGCCAGGAATGACCAGCGCGCAGCTGCGCCAACACAACCCGATCGGACCGCACTAAGACAGATTCCTCTTCACTGACTGAAGGTGGAGGAGCGTTCAGAACCCCATTTCTAGCAGTCGCCTCTCTGGCTGTGGCAGTGTGGACTTGTTTTAATTGGCGCTTGATATCATCAATGCTAAGAGGAGCATTGGACTGGCCAGGGGAGTAGGTTCGCAGGGTATGCCGCATAGCTCGCCGGTGGGACTCCTCGAAGATGGCAAAATTGGGATGTGAAGGGTGGCGAGAGCTGATGTAGGCTTGCTGGCAGAGCATCTTACCCCGGAGGGCAACGGGCAGGACATGGGTCTCAGCACTCAGATGACTACTGCCAGACATCTTGAGGCACCCAGTAACCACGCGTAGCGCGGCGTCCTGGACACGTTGTAATCTGGCAATGTTGGAGTTTGATATCCAAGGGAACCAGGCCGGCGCTGCGTAGAAGCAGGCGGATTGCAGCCAGGACTTGTATAACATGAGCAGCGATTCCTTTGAACTACCCCAGGTAGAGCCACTGAGCGCCTTTAGCAGATTGGTTTTGGCCAGAGCTTTGTTTTTGACGGCGTTGATGTGGTGAGAAAAGGTGGCCATGGTGTCGAAGGTGACACCAAGTACCGTCACAGTGTTAGAGTACGCGATAGGGGACCCACACCAGAGCAGAGGAGGGGTGACACGGAATTCACCAGAAAACAAGCTGAACAGGATGGCCTGAGATTTATCGGCAGACACCTGCAGGCCATTGCCAGTCATCCAATGCGCAAGCTCATTCAGGTAGGGCTGCATCTCTGAGGCCGCCTTCAATGGCGTGATGGCACTGCTTGTAACAGTGATGTCGTCCGCATAAGAGACGACATCCAGTGCAGGATTAGCGGGAGTAGGGAGGTCTTGCAGGTAGAAGTTGAAAAGCAGAGGACTGGTGACAGCTCCCTGAGGGACGCCATATCTACTCCTGAGGAGTGAGGAGGTAGAGCCCGCAAAAAGGACACGAGAAGAACGGCGGAGGAGATAGGCGGCCAACCATCTAGTGAGCCAGCCAGGTAGGCTGGAACGGTTCAGCTCCTGTAGAAGACGTAGGCGATCAACGGAATCGAACGCCTTAGAGATGTCGATAGCCGCAGCGATTGTTCTAGAAGCAGGTTTGGCCATATTGAAGCCGGCGGCAATGGTGGTGGTAATCTTGGTAAGGGCCGAAGTAGTAGAGTGGAGAGGTCGAAAACCATGCTGGTGCGGGGCTGGCAACAAGTGAGTGCTGAGAGTAGGGAGAAGCAGGCGCTCCAGCACCTTTATGACAGGAGAGAGGATACTAATTGGTCGGTAGGAAGAGGAAGAAGCAGGATTCTTGCCCTTTTTCAGAAGAGGAATGATGTTTGCTTGCTGCCAGCAAACAGGGATGGAGCATGTAGCAAGGGACAGGGAGAAGAGCTCTGCTAGATACGCGAAGCCGCGTGGACCCAGGTGTTGTAAATGAAGCATGGTGATGCCGTCAGGACCTTCTGCTGGAGATGGTTTGCAACTGGCCACTGTCCGAGCCACTTCCTCCATCGAAAAAACGATGGGAGGCTCACCAAGCAAAGGGTTTTTGCGTACAGAGCGGCGGATTTGGCGACCAGCCGATGCCGGTAGTGGGGGCATGGGGGCAGCAGAGTTGAACTGACGGTTGAAGGCAGCGGCGAAGGCAGATGGGGTGGATTTTGTGGGAAATGGAAAAGAGATCTGCCGATTTTTCACTGCAGGTGGCTGTTGGTCATTCGCTAAGGCTTTGGCTAAGCGCCAAAACTTAGCTGCATCCTCTCGAGGGTCGACGGCCTCGACTTTCTCCCGCCATTTGTTGCGCTTGTGCGAGGCGATGACAGCGGAAATGCGTTGGTTTAAAACAGTAATCAAGGGACTGGTAGGGTCTGCCGCCCGGAGCTGATCACGCTGTCTGATGAGATAGAGAGAAGAAGGTGGGAGCCAAGGAACAAAGTCCTTGAAACGGCCACAAGGGATGGTGCGGCGACCAACAGAAGTGACGATGGTAGAGAAGGTTTTGAAGGCAGAGTGTATGTTTCTCTGTATACGGCCTAAAGCAGCGAATTTCTCCTCTGTCTGATGCAAGTAGTCCTCCCAGTGTGCTTTCTTGTAGTTGATGTAGGATCTTCTGCCCGGCAGCGGGGGCGGTTGGCATTGGAGCTCGACCAGGATCGGGAGGTGGTCAGAAGACAGACGAGACTCAGTGCGCCAAGAGGAGCGAAGAGCCCAGGTCGAGCTGACGAAGCTGACGTCAGGACTGGAGACGGGACCGTTTACAGGGCAGCGAGTCGGAGTAGGCTCATTTAGCACAGACCAAGCGCTGCCGCTGACAGCATCTTCAATGGCCTCACCTCGGTTGTCCGCAGCAATGGCCGAATGCCATAAGGGCGAGTGAGCATTAAAGTCTCCGCCGATAAAGGAATCCGGACCTTGGAAAAGAGAGGAAAAGTCAGGGTTAGCCGCAGTGGTGTGAGCGCTGGCTGGGGGAGCGTAGATATTGTGCACTTGGAGAACGCCAGATTTGGTGGTAATCCGAATAGATAGCGATTCCACACCGGCAGGCAGAGGCTTCGGTGGGAGGGGAGCATAGGGCAGGCGCTCCGAAACTAGCGTAACTAAACCACCGCCGTGTGCAGAACGGTCAGCTCTCTCCATGGCAAACCCCTGAAATTTGGGGGCGCGGCCTGACGGGCTGAGTTTCGTCTCTTGAAGAAGAGCAATATCTATTGAATTAGTATGGAGGAAGGCTTCCAGCTCCGCGGCTCTTAGGCGTAGGCCGTTGACGTTTAGTTGGAGAATACGAACACCCAGCCGAGTAGCCGAAGGAGCAGGGTAGGCGTTTGAAACTGTAGGAGAGGCAGATGAGGAAGGAGAGGGGATGGTGGAGGTAGCAGATCCAGGAGTAGTAGGTCTCGAACCAGGAGTGGGCGATCGGCGGCAGCACGGGCCGCGCCACTGACTAGAGTAGTCCGATTGGCGTTGAAGGCCCGAGCAGCGCTTGTGGACCCAGTTATGGCAGGACTGGCATAGATAAGAGCCGCGGCGATCGATCCTTAGACTGCAGACCGCACAGGTGAAAGCAACACGCGGTTGACGTGAGGGGCCCGGATTTTCTTCGATATCACCGGCCAGAAGCAGTAGAGAAGGGAGCCAGGCGACCGGTAGAGCTGACTCCCATGGTGAAAACCCAGCTGTGAGGGGAGGCCCGCAGTGGGACGCGGGCAGAAAGGTTGTCTTCCTTTGGCCCTGGATGACCAGGGGTCGTTCGACCACGAAGAGGCGAAGACATGAGAACGTCAAATCATCGTTCTTTTCAAGCACCGGATATTGAGATATTTGATTTTTCTAGCATTTATAGCTCAAAATCTACGAAAAAAATTTGCATTTTTAGTATAATGCACACACAAATATACACAAAAATACACGTGGTTTTATTGAATGTGTATGCACAAATTACCATGCACATTTGACAGTAAATGTATACGTTTACATCCACATTCGGAAAATCCAATACCAATCAACAGAAATGTGGTGCTACTAGCCTAAGTAGTATGGTACCGGCACCTACTGTTATTTTACTATAGTATAGTAAAACAAAAATTAGTAATACTAGTGGTATTTTACTAGTAGTAAAATAATAGTAAAAAGTAAAATTAACAGCCAATAGTAAAGTAAAAATTAAATTAACAAAGACCGTCAATAGTAAAATGAAAGTTTTACTACTATTTTACTAGTTTTTGGTAAATTCCAGCCAAATTATTGATCAATTTTGCACTAAAATATGTGTGGGCCCACTTTTGTCAGTCGAATTTCACACCTTTTTGTCTCTAAAACTCTGGAAAACCTCGCATCATCATCAAATTTAGCAACTATTTAGCACCAACATTAATTATTCATAAGATCTTGGCATCATTGATGCAAAATTGCCCCTAATGACTAGTAAAATCATAGTAAAATAGTAGTAAAATTAGTGAAATTATTAGTAAAACAAAAATTAGTAAAATCGGAGCTGCTTGATAGTAAAACAAAAATTAAAATTAAATTGAAGGGTTGAATTTGTAGTAAATTTAGTACATAAATAGTAAAATAAAAATCCACTAGTAAAATAACAGTACCGGCACCTTATAAGGTGCCAGTACCATAAACGGCGTTAAGTGTCTGGCTGTTCTAAGATAGAGTTCACTTGCCTTTAGATTAGTAATTGCTTCTTCTGAGGGTCTCTGATCATAAGATCTCTACCTAACCTAGGTACAAATTGAGTCCCAAATGAATGGTATTGCGTAGGTACAGGTCTGTTGACACATTCACTAAGCCCGGCTTCACCTGCCAGCTCAGTTTCTTTGCCGCACTGATCTCATGAACTCAACCCGACTGTCGACAGAAACAAAATGGGAACTATTCAGACATACCATCTACATACTAGAAGGCATTGGTCTGTTAGTTTCCAACGGTCTCATTGTTTCGGTGATCTACCGCCATGAGGCGCTGCGATCGCTGAAGGAGTTCGTCTTGTTAGCTGCTTTGGCATTTGCCGACTCCTTATCTGGTCTAGGAACTCTTTCTGCTGGTAAGATAGATTCAACCAAAATCTACATACTTCAGTTATTTTAGGCTTCTACCGTATACCGGTATGGCTAACCCACCGGGACACCGTGCCGACTAGCCGTCGGTTTTGTCTGCTGTTGCCGCTCAACCTTCTATGGGCAGTATTCGACACTGCTAGACACACCATGCTTGTGATGGTGTCCCTAGATAGACTGCTATCAGTGTTAGACCCCTTGCGTTACTTAGGTTTCGGCTTGCGCTATGCAAAAGCGCTCATTGCTCTAGCTTACATGCCAATGGTAGGTCTAGCTGCGCATACCTACTACCATAATTGGAATAGCAACGCCACTGATGTAACAGAGATTTGTTGGAGCAGCATGGCTTATGGTAAATTTGGGAGTTATCTAAGAGATGGCACTAACACCTGTTCGGCTATGGTCAGTGTTGTGCTGTATCTAGGGGTACCGCTAGCCCATTGGCGACAGATGAGAGTGATAGAGCCAAAAATGGTAAGTGAACAGAACTTTCAGTTTCAGATGCGCCTCACCAAAACTGTAGCTATGAGTTGTGGGTGTACGTTTGTGCTGTGTGTGTTGCCCTGGCTGGCGCATGTAGTCTTGATGGTCTATATACCTGATAACTATGAACAGTTCGCTGTGTGGATGTTTATTGTGTCGAATGTAAACCCGCTGCTGAACCTGTGGATCTATAGGAAAAAGCAGAAGCATTTCAAGATCGGGCTTGCTTGTTTGTTGACCAACAAAACAATGCCGGCCAATTTGAGAGACTGGGAAGTTTCTAATGTCAGAACTGTGCAAAGATATGCTGAAAATATGATTTGAGTATAGTAGAGTATGTATTGGTTTTGTTTCACTACAGCACTTACCGCATTTCCTCTAACGATCGACAGTCGGATTATTTTGTTGACTGGTATGTACTGTGATTTCAATACAGAGTGTCTAGAAATGGACTCATTTCTTTTTATTGCCATTTGCGCAAATTTTGATCAAATAGACTGAAATTTGGACCATAGGTGCCAATATCCGGGGAATGTTATGTGTATACCGGTATTTATTCGGTATGTCCTGAATATCTTTTACAAAGTGGAAACAATGAACTTCTAGGTCTAAGGCCAACGATTTATTAGTCATTTCCAAGGTTGGAGGCTATAAAATAAAAAGTAAAGCGATGTACAGTAAATGTGACCATACATTTTATGATATTTTCTGGATTTATTTTCATGTTTCCTAGAGTGAAAATCGTTTCTATAAATCATTTTCGCTAGAGATGAGGGAAACGCATCAGTTACTGCCAGCGCGTATCCAGGATTTTGGAAAGGGGGGGTGTAAAATTTTGAAAGTGCCTGGTTGGGCCGCTGCCCATCCAGGGTAAGAAAATTTAGCAAAATTAGCCTTCAAAAACGCGTTTAAAACGCATTCCGAGCTTAAAATTAACAGAAATTACAAGTTTTAGTAGTTTATAACGGCCTGGTTGGGCTTCTGCCCGACCAGGGCGAGAAAATTTTGAAAACTTGGCGTTCAAAAACGCATTTAGAAGGCATTCTGAGCGCAAAATAGACAGTTTTAGTACATAATTCATTAGTTTCTTATATTTTTGACAGACTTTTTCTTCCTACCTCCACCGCAAAGGGGGTGTACACACCCTACACCCTCTGGATACGCCACTGGACTGCAGTTTTAAGGGGCAGATTTTGGCCGCGACAGTTAATTTAGAGTTAGAGTTAATTTGTAGTCTCATTTTTCCAAAAGTCAGGTAGTTAGTAGTCTTTTTGTTTGTAGTTAGTAGTCACTACGAACCAGGTCTAAGCCGGAAACAAATACCTATTATTATAAGACCATAGCCTTACAGTATAACTATGGTAGTCCTATAAGCTGAAATCTCCAGTACAGAAATAGAAAAAAGGCCTACAGGTAGGAGGAAAACCTCCTAACATTGGAACCTTGCTCCTACCGCATTTCTTCACTTTTTTCGCGTTTTCTTTTGTTTTGCATCTTTACATCTGGGACAAATCGGACACACTCAGCACTAGACTGCGAACTGGTACTGGGTATTGGGTATTGGGGTATGGGGTTTCTGCCCCCAATACTCAATACTAATTGGTGACCTGTAAAAATCGCAAAACATCGATGCTGACCTGAAAAATTAGTCCAGAAAAATCGGAATGGTTGACCGATGATTGGATTCGACGATTGAGGACGCAAGGATTGAGTTGTAATCATTCATGTTTGCTATTCTTTTCAGAGGGTGCTTGACCCTTTCTCCTAGGTTTTATTTTTCTCTTGAATTCTTGTGTTTACAGTTTCAATAAGCTTCTCTTCGTAACAATTTTATCAATTTGCACTGCTACTGCATTTCTGCTGAAGAATATGTTACACAAAACCAAAACTGCAGTATATGAGAGGCACATGCAGAAAATATAGTTATGAAAAGAAAACAACCACCCTAACCTCTCTCCAGTGTTCAGGTACAAGTATGCAAGCCAGTCCACAGCTGCCCTACTGAAGCTCTAATCTTTGGTACTACAGGCTTGGTCAGAATATCAAGCGCTTGTTGCAACAGCGCTGGAACGATTGGTGGAAGTTATTTGAGCGGGAGGCTTGAATCTCTGTACATCTGTTCCCTGCCTTGTTTTGAAAACGCTTTCCTGTATGCCACACCAGTGCACAAATGAAGCAGAAATGTAGCAGAACCATTGAGCAAGCGCAGGACTGCGCTTATACTGGATGCAAGGGTAAAAAGAAAAAGAAAGTACTAACACCAAAAAGGCTCATCAGGATACATGTATAATAATAATTAACCAATATTGAGAAGCCACCACCACACACACAAACTGTAAGCAGATTGAAACCCACCGTTCCCCAAAGTAATCCTGCCTTTACAATCTGCTTTTTTCGTGCTGCACCTGCGCTGGTTGTTGGATCTGAACGATCATGCAACTAACTTGTAAAGGCGCTGTAAACCTTGTAGAAAATCCAACTCAGAGCAATAGCTGCACACACAGGAATGGCGGCTGTTACCATACCAACAATAACAAGATAACTGTGGAGTGCAAGAATATAGAAACTACCTTAGGAATAGAAAACAGGAGGCTCAACAGCAGACCAGAACGGATATAATCATTCTTCTACTGTACTCTCTGTGCGTGCACGACTTTTGTACAGAAACGGTTTTCGCTGTGCTTGCGGTCAGTCAACAATCAAACACAAAAGCATTAGCTGATAAGAGCCAAATGCAAGGTCTTGAAAGAGTAGATTTGATTGTTCCAAAACTGCTGAACAATTATTGAACCACTGCTTTAAGCCGAATGGACAGAACAGGGACAACGAGCCATCAAACACATTCAGCAGAACATCGCTGTACACCTCCGCCTTGTAAAAGTGCAACGCTGCCCCTACGTCCTTCCCTCTCAGCATTGCCTCAAGAACTGACAAATTCAGTGAATTCATGGTGTGGTGGTCTAGTCAGAGCCACAAGTGGACAACCATCCCGCGTTGCCCATGTTTGCCTAGCCTAGCCTTTGCCCATGTTTGCCTACTAGTTCCCATTCCCAGGACTCACATGTGAGGGAGGAATGTGTTTTGTGATTAGCCTACCGAATTTGGTTCTGAAAAACGCTTTCCTGTACCCTGCACATGTGCACAGATGGAGCATAAATGCTCCGGAACCATTGACCAAACGCAAGACTGGGCTTAAAACGAACGCAATGTAATAGCATTGCCGTAAAGCCATCCCCACCATTCTAAATTGAAAAGCCATCAGAACTGCAGTGCCATAATTTGACCATTCTTTAGCTGCAACTGCACTAACTGTAATCAGATTCAAACCAACAGTTCCCCAGAGCAATCAGGCCTTTTCCATCTGTTTCTTTCTTAGCTCAGCTGCTCTGGTTGTTTGAGAACGACTGTGTAACTTAAAGGCCTTGTAAAAGATGCACGAGAAGCCACCCTGTGCAATAGCTAAGCACACAGGAATGGCAGCTGTTGCACTCTGAACCAGATAGTCATAATGGAGAGAGTGCCCAGAGTACAAGAAAGTAGAGGCTGTCCGAGGGACACAGAGCAGGAAGGTCAGTGGAAAACAGAAAATAATAATTCTACTGCTGTGCTGCGAGTGTGCACGACTTTTGTACTGGAGAGGTTTCTGCAGTGCTTCCAGTCGGTCAACAACCAAACACAAAAGCATCAGCTGGTTGAAGTTAAATGCAAGCTGTTGAAGGAGCTGGTTTGCTAGAATGAAAATACGTGAACATCTTTGGAACCAGCGATGTATCGGGAACAGATACAACAGGGACCACCAATCATCACACAAATTCAGCAGAACATCACTGTAGACCTCGGCCTTGTAAAAGTGCACTGCTGCCCCGGCGTCCTTGTCTCTCAACATTACCTCAAGAACTGACAAATTCAATGAATTCATCAAAAGTGTAAGCGTTACGACTAGACCAGCCCTAATGGAGCCGGACGGATGGACTGAAATTATAATCAAAAAGCAATGCAACAGAAATGTTCCTATATTGGATCGGCCCAGCTGCTACATCCTTTTTTATATATTAACTAACTTGTTCTCTAACAATCATGTAAGAATAAAAAAATTCTTTGTAAAAAAAATGTTCCTATACCATTCAGCTTGCAACCTTTACCGCAATAAGCAGCTTCTAAAGCCTTAGACAGATGTTTAACGCCCAGAAAATTACCTGTTCTGATTAATGGATTCAGGTGCGACACGCTGACTTAATTGCCCATCGAGAGGTGTGATACGCCGACCGGTGCGAAACGCCGACCAGAGAGGTGCGAAACGCCGACTTGATTGACAGGTGCGATAGGACGACTGCGGGTGCGATACGCCGACTGCCAGTACAGTAGGAAGGCGCCGGTTTTGAATGCTTCGCTTATGGCACACATTGAACGTAATTTATCTGGCTAAAACAATAGATTAAAGATGAAACAATATCGGAAAACCGAATACCCACTATTGAAGAGTACTGTTTCAGGCTCTCAGCTCAAGGCAACATCAATATACAGGGTGGGCCATTTATCTATTCCCAGTTTCATTAGGACATAATTTTTTCCTACACAGACCGATTTTGCTGAAATTTTGTATAGATACACCCTGATACTTCAAGTTTTTACTGTTAAAATTTTAGCGCGTTCTGACATGAAATGTCTGAATAACAGTAAACTTTTCAAAAGTTCGTTATTGCACTGTGAATTATACTCGTAGTACAGAACGAGGCTGGCGATTTGTTTCTTTCTGCCTTCTGATGACAATTTTTGTATCGATGCTTTAGGAACCCTTTATAACGGAATATTCCGTTTAATTTTTTACGGTCGAGATGCGGCAGAAGCATACATGTAACAGGGGGGGTCTGGGGGGTCTGCCCCCCACCCGACTTAGGCCAGACCCCCCCAGATGGGGACCCCCCCGAGACGATTTCACCGACCCCCCCTCCGATTTTTCTGGCAAGTAAATTTTCCAGCAAATTTTTGCAATTTTTTACACTGCCACACACAAAAATTGCCAAAATCGCCTGCAAAACAGCACTTTTTAGCTGTATTTCAGTCCAAATTAGCGATTTTTGGCAATTTTTAGCCAAAAAATTGCGATTTTTGAGCGTTTTTTAGTGCCCACCCCCCTCCCCCAAAATTTTGGCTCCGACCCCCCCCCCGGCCGGCACCAGACCCCCCCAACCCCCCTCCCCCCATCGGCGGATGACCTGTTACATGTATGGGCAGAAGACTATGCTGGAGTACCGACTGAGGCTGGAGAAAGTGATCGAAAAAAGTGGCGGCCACGTGGAGACGCATAACTAGCGACCAGAGTGAAGGATTAATTTTAAATTTTAACTGTAAAAATTTGAAGTGTTAAGACATTTGTATGTAAAATTTTAATAAAATCGATCTGACTGGAAAAAAGTTATGGTTATATGAAACCGGGAATAGATAAATGGCCCACCCTATATATTACTACACCAAGCTACAGCCACTGTGCCTAACTTTCGATTTAGGGTCTCAATAGTCATACTCGATTTGACCAGCCAGAAAGCGACTCTTACCTTTCGATTTTTAACGTGCGCCTTAGCAAACGTGCGCGCCGCGCTTTACCGTCTGCTCAAACAAATGTCTGCACTTAAATCGGACAATTTCCAAAACTGAAGCCGATACTGTACTCTTCTGTAGTGGTCTGTGATGGCTTTCCCTAAGCAAATACTAGAGAGTACACAAACATTAAATATTGACTGCTGCAGCACTAGAACAATTTCATGTTTTTGAAATGAATTGATAAAATTCGATTGAAAAGAGTCGACTTCGTATTTAAAAATTAGATTGGTTATTCCATCATCTTTTTATCGTGTTTTCTGTCTTTAGAAGCCAACGCACCGAATTCAAGTTTAGCAACTTTAGTCTACCTAACCTACCTACAGTAGGTAGCACATTCTTTGATTGAACGTGTGACAGTTCTAGAGTTACCCAAACCATAAATCCTCTATCATTGGGCAGTCGGCGTTTCGCCCCTCTTTAGTCGGCGTAACGCACCTAATTGTAGGCGGAGTTTATTGAGTCGGCGTTTCGCACCTCTTAGTAGGCGTATCGCACCTTTCTAATCAGTCGGCGTATGGCACCGGTCAGCGTATCGCACCAACACCGATTAATGAAATTAACGGAAGGTTGTCATACTTTTCAGCGTTTAGGCTGACAGAGCTCTTATGGTTGTGATCGGTGATTAGTGACTGATAAAAACAAGTGTAGTAAGAACAAAGGCTTGAAGAAGAGTTCGAAGTTGGCAGAATGCAGTGCTCTTCGGTGAAGTTGGTTCCACTGTTGTTGAAGGAGATTGTAGCCTGACTGGTGGTACAAATGTGCAACAGGACAATGAAGAGGGCATTTCTGAAATGTCCAGTGTTTTATAGCACCATCTAGTCTCTGCATTACTGTTGCTAAGTAAATTATAATTATAATTTTAATTATATTTTTTAGAAATTTACTAATTCAGCCAGTTTTGCTATGCATATATTCAGTCTCACAGGCATTGTATGTTTTATGATGCAAGCAGAAACTGACTGGAAAGCCTCTTGAGATTGAGGTTCAAATTCTGACGAACTGTCATTATTACTGTTGACAGACATGGGCTATCATTTCGGCTGAGGGGTGATTCTAAATGGCTGGCTGGAGGGTGTTGCGGCGGCTGCTGTGGAGTTGGGTGAATAGTGGTAAGCCAAAAAGTCGCTAGAATTAAGTTTTTTTGGCATATTTCTCGTTTAAATAGGTTGAAAGAAGCTAGTCTGAGCTCATTCATACTTAACCTAGGCATACGTTTATCATAATATTCCTACAAAACATCCTGAAAGGGGTAGCGGAGCGGTAGCCTGAGGGGCGGTAGGGTAAACCCCCTCGCCCTCAGCTCCCTTTGTCCATGTCTGTCGTTGACTTAACCTGTGACACCCACGTTTGGTTTTCAATTCTAGATAACTGTTATAGCATCCTTGCTTAGTTGGAAGCAAAGCTGAAAGTGTTAGCCGCCAAAATCAGGCCTATCTTAAAAATACCTAATGTACTTAATTTAATTAAATGTGGTAAGTAAATTATAATTAAATTAAATTTCTCTCAGATGTGGCAAGTAAATTTTAATCTAATTATATTTCTCTGGGCATGTGGTAAGTAAATTATAATTTAATTATATTTCAAATAAATTTACTTAGCAACAGTACTTTACATATACTCATGCTTTATTTCAACATCTTGTAATTATTAAATCAAAACTTTTTGTGCATCATCATTATCAGTTCTAAATTTATTGTCAATATTGGTTTGATCTTTTGACAGTTTATTAGTGCAGAACAGGATTTCCGATATGAAACCATACTGTTCATATGACGAAGGTTCACTTTAACGGCAATGCCCAAACTTTTGTACAATATAAGCATACCTCTGTTCTCCAAACAGATCTCTCATGCTTTCCCCCTAGCTTGTCTAGGGGCCGTTCATAAACGACGTCGTTCCAGAGGGGGGGAGGGGGGGTCGGCTGAAATGCGACGATAGACGACGCACCAGGAGGGGGAGGGGGTTAGCAAAAAACGACGTCGCTTTTTTCGGAATTTTAGGGTACTTCAATTACATTATTTTCGATTTATGCACATTCTATCAAACGTTTCTCCATACAGAAAAGCTTCCCAGAGTGGTTGTAGGGATTTATTCTATTGATTGTGCAGTATGGTAACAAGAAAACGTCACAGTACTCTATGTACTGCCGTTTTATTGGGGGGGGGGGGTAAACCGAAAACGACGTCGCCGTAGGGGGGGGTCCCCAAGAAACGACGCAAGGCGATTTTGGGGGGAGGGGGGGTCCGAAAAATCGGGATTTTGGAACGACGTCGTTTATGAACGGCCCCCTAATGCGCGCTGTAGTTCTGTGCACAGCTAATAAAACCCAACTTTGCCACGATAATTGACTCCCATGCGTAACAATCCCACTGAGACCATTTCTCATTGCTCCTCTACTCAACTGTTGAACTTTGTGGTTTCAAAGAAGGACAGATGGTGGCTGATGGCTCCTGACTGTGTCCTTCTCTTCCGATTTGTACAGTGGTTGCCGGAGTCCACTGGGGCCATGACTGAAGGCGGACAGCGCGCGGCGGTAGGCGAAAGGAGTGAAGTCTGACGACTAGGGCACTAGCGTCCACAAGTGGCGTTTCAGTAACACTGACTGAAGAGAGGATCGGCGCGCCGCTTATAAGCAAATTGGCTAAAGATGTTCCCACTGCCCTTGCGAATTGTAAACACCTGGCTTGTTCGTTTAACCCACGTTTTGACACGCCTTTACGGCACATGTACAAAACATAGGAAAACCCAAAACGGTATTCCAAACAGCTATTACAATATAATAAATCAGGGTTGTATATTTTTCCGAAAAAAACCTCGGCCTGTTTTTTTCCAGTTTTTTTCCGGTTTTTTTCCGGTTTTTTTCCTAAATCGCGGAAAAAAACTCCAGCCCAAGTTCTGAGTATCCTAGGCTGGTTTTATGGTTCCTAACGCTTTCTGGCGCCTTCCTCAGTCTTGTTAGACCAGAAATACACGTGTTACATAGATATAAATCACAAAACAGGCATGAAACAGTGCCTGACAGGTTCCATAAATAACGCTATATGCAAATTTTCTTACAGCAGTTTGCATTTTTGTTTTTTCATGCCAAATTTGGTCTTTTTTTGTTGTTTTTCTAACAGTTTTGAGTCAGTATGGCCTATTATACATAGCAAAAGTCCATTTTTTAAACGAAAAATGACGTAAATTAGCTATTTTTAGCTTGAGTTTTTTTCCGCGATTTATGTTTTTTTCCGACGCTTAGGAAAAAAACCGGTTTTTTTCCGGAAAAAAACAGTTTTTTTCCGGTGTTTTTTTCCCACCTCACATCCCTGTAATAAATTAACCAATGTTGAGAAACCGCTACGCACACAAACTGCAAGCAGATTCAAGCCAACAGTTATCCAAAGTAATCCGGACTTTTCCATCTGCATTTTTCGTGCCTGACCTGCGCTGCTTGTTGGATCTGAACGACCGTGCAACTAACTTAACAACGCCATAAAACTTGTAGGAAATCCAACTCTGTGCAATAGATCTACACACAGGAATGGCGGCTCTTCCCATACCAACAATAACAAGATAACTGTACAGTGCAAGAATATAGAAACTACCTTAGGAATAGAAAACGGGAGGCTCAACATCAAACCAGGACGGAAATAATAATTCTTCTACTGTACTCTCATGACGCTTGTACTGAAATGGCTATCGCAGTGTTTGCAGTCAGTCAACAATCAAACATAAAAGCATTAACTGATTAAAGCTAAATGCAAGGTCTTGGAAGAGTACATTTGGTTGTTCCAAAACTGCCAAACAGTGGAACTCATAAACAAACAAACAAACAAACAAACAAACAAACAAACAAACAAACAAACAAACAAACAAACAAACAAACAAACAAACAAACAAACAAACAAACAAACAAACAAACAAACAAACAAACAAACAAACAAAGAAACAAACAAACAAACAAACAAACAAACAAACAAACAAACAAACAAACAAAGAAACAAACAAACAAACGAACGAATGAATGAACGAACGAACAAACGAACGAACGAATGAACGAACGAATGAACGAACGAACGAACGAACGAACAAACGAACAAACGAACGAACGAACGAACGAACGAACGAATGAACGAACGAACGAACGAACAAACAATGAACCACTGGTTTAAGTCAAACAGATTGAACAGTAGTGATGTAAAAAGTTAATTTAATTGTAATTGAAATTCGCATAATTGACCCGTTTTTAATTTCAATTCAAATAATTTAATTTAATTGAAATTCAAAAGTTGTGCCATAATTTAATTGTAATTTAATTGAAATTCGCCTGGAATTTCAATTATATTTTCAATTATTTCCTGTGGTGAATGTAGGAAATGTGTAAGTGTTGAGGCGCTAAGGACTTCAAATATAAACCTATTTAGTGTTTGTCACCTCTTTATGCAGACCACACTATGTTTTGTAATATTTTATGATCTGCTTTTTGTTTCGTAGTTCATAAAAGCCAAAACAGTGATTTTTGGATGTATGGTGGGTTGACTGACACCCCCTTTTTGGCAAAGGTACCTAGGAAGTGATGTTGCTCAAAAATGCTGGAAACCTTTAGATTATGCACTGATATATAGTAATAATGAACTAACTGTAAATTTCCCCCAGAATGCCATTTTATGCGTTTTTAAAAGGCAACAATTTAAAATTTTCTCGCCTGGTTGGACAGCAGGCTAACCAGGTGTCTCTAAGCTTTTACATGGACATTTTTCTAAGTCCTGAGTCACTGTCACTGTTTTTTAACGGAAAAATTACAATAATTTTCAAAAAATTGAAAAAATAATTGAAAAAAATTGCATAATTGAAATTTTCCGAGGCTCCATAATTTAATTGAAAATATAATTGTAATTGAAAATAATGGAAAACTATTTCAATTAATTTAATTTAATTTAATTGAAATTAAAAACTGAGCCCATAATTTAATTGTAATTGAATTGAAATTCAAATTCCATAATTTTACATCACTATTGAACAGTGACAATGAGCCATCAAAAACATTTAGAACTGTAGGGGTTACAACTAAAGCAGCCCTAAAGATTAAATGGATATAAGGTGACATTCCTATAATGATCTTCTAGTTCCCATTCCCAGGACTCACATGTGAGGGAGGAATGTGTTTTGTGATTAGCCTACCCAGTTTGGTTCTGAAAAACGCTTTCCTATACCCTGCACATGTGCACAGATGGAGCATAAATGCTCCGGAACCATTGACCAAACGCAAGACTGGGCTTATAACGAACGCAATTTCATGGCATTGCCGTAAAACGATCGCCGCTGTTCTAAATTGAAAAGCCATCAGAACTGCACTGCCATAAATTGACCATTCTTTAGCCGCAACTGCAGTAACTGTAATCAGATTAAAACCAACAGTTCCCCAGAGCAATCCGGCCTTTTCCATCTGTTTCTTTCTTAGCTCACCTGGTCTGGTAGTTTGAGAACGACTGTGTAACTGAAAGGCTTTGTAAAAGCTGCAGGAGAAGCCACCCTGTGCAATAGCTAAACACACTGGAATCGCAGCTGTTGCAGTCTGAACCAGATAGTGATAATACAGAGAGTGCGCAGAGTACAAGAAAATAGAGGTTGTCCGAGGGACACAGAGCAGGAAGGTCAGTGCAAAACAGAAAATAATAATTCTACTGCTGTGCTGTGAGTGTGCACGACTTTTGTACTGGAGAGGTTTCTGCAGTGCTTCCAGTCGGTCAACAACCAAACACAAAAGCATCAGCTGGTTGAAGTTAAATGCAAGCTGTTGAAGTAGCTGATTTAATAGAATAAAAAAATGTGAACAGCTAACGAACCAGTGATGTATCGGGAACAGATAGAACAGGGACCACGATTCATCACACAGATTCAGCAGAACATCACTGTAGACCTCGGCCTTGTGAAAGTGCAGTGCTGCCCCGGCGTCCTTGTCTCTCAACATTACCTCAAGAACTGACAAATTTAGTAAATTCATCAAAACCGTGAGGGTTGACACTAGACCAGCCCTGATGGAGCTAAACAGATCAACTGAAGTTGTATACAAAAACCAATGCAACAGAAATGTTCCTATACCATTCAGTTTGCAGCGTTCACCACAATAAGCAGCTGCTAAAGCCTTAGACAGATGTTTAACGCCCAGAAAATTACCTGTGCTGATTAATGACCTTAACCGAGAGTCATCATACTTATCAGCATTTAGGGCAACAGAGCTCTTATGGTTCCCATGGGTGATTAGTGACTGATAAATGCAAGTTAAGTAAGAACAAAAGCTTGAAGATGAGTTCGAAGTTCGCAGGATGCAGTGGTCTTTGGTGAAGTTGGTTCCGCTGCTGTTGAAGAAGATTGTTGCCTGATTGGTCATACAAATGTGCAACAGGACAACGAAGATGGCTTTTCTGAAAAGTGCAGTGTTTTCATACTCAAGCTTTGTTTCAACATCTTTTAAACTTAAATCAAAATTTTGTGTGCTTCATCATTACTATATTATTTATTATTGTCAATAGTGGTTTGATCTTTTCACAGGTTATTAGTGCAGAACAGGATTTCCGATATGAAAACATACCGTTCCTATGACAAAGGTTCACTTTAACGGCAATGCCCAAACTTTCATGCAATAAAAGCATACCGCTGTTCTCCAAGCAGATCTTTCATCCTTTCCCTTTAGCTTGGCTAATGCGCGCTGTAGTTCTGTGCACAGCTAATATACCCAACCTTGCCACGATAATTGACTCCCATGCGTAACAATCGCACTGAGACCATTTCTTTTTTCTTATTTTATTTATTTATTTTGTCGCCCAAGCAAGACAACATGTTAGTACAATGTAAACAAACAGCGCAGAAAGAGTGTTAGTGGGCAACAGGTGCACACTGTCTAAAAAGAACGGTGCACCTTTACTGAAACAGGAGGAAGCCCGAAAGATCCATTTTCTTTAGTTTCTCCATGAAAATCATCAAATTTCTAGATTCTACAATATCGTTAGGTAAGGAATTCCAGATGTGTGTCACCCTCATCGAGAAAAAGTGTTTTCGACAGTCCAAATTTTTTCCCAAAGAAGGAAGAGACAGTTTCTGAGAGTGGCCCCGTGTAGAGCAAAGGAGAGGTCTTTGGAAAAAGTCGTCAAAAGACAGATCGATCAAGCCATAAACTATTTTGTAAACAAATTGCAAATCAACCACGAGCCTGCGGTACTCGAGTGTTTCAAGGGTTAACGCCTTAAGGCGTTCAAAGTAAGCGCCTTGCAGGTGTGCAAAGCCAGAGAGCCGCAGTGTAAAAACTCGTTGAACACCTTCAACCACTAATATATCTTTCTTTTTGTATGGGTTCCATACAGCAGTAGCATATTCTAATTTAGGCCTGACATACGTCTTAAAAAGCTCAGTAAGAAATTTGGGGTTACGGTATGAAAAAGCTTTATGAATCAAATGAGCTCGTTTGGACGCATCGCTGGCGGTTTTAACACAATGCTTAGAAAAGGATAAGTTGTTACGGTGATCAAGTCCCACAAGAACACCTAAATCCATAATCTCTGAGACCGAGTTAATTTGTGAACCATTAATTTCGTATTCGTGCTTTGGGTTTGTGTTCCCTAAATCAAGTATGGAACATTTGTGCAATGCAAGTTTAAGTTTGACCGAATTACACCAGGTGAAGATGGCTTCAATGGTACGTTGAAACTGAGACAAATCCGTTTGGTCTTTAGGCAAACCTAGATATATCTTACAATCATCGGCAAACATTTTGATTTGAACGTTGAATTCAGCTATAGCTTGAGGCAAATCATTTATATAAATTAGAAAGAGTAGAGGACCAATACATGATCCCTGAAAGACCCCAGAAGTAACATCTACCACGGATGACGCAGTACGTTCAATTATTACCTGTTGCTGTCTCTGACTAAGAAACCCTCTAATCCAGTTTAGCAAATTCCCACAAATACCATACGCCCTGAGCGTAGCTAACATTATTCTGTGAATACAGGAATCGAAAGCCTTCGCAATATCCATATAAAATACCTCAACAAATTCACCTTCATCTAAATGCCTTGTCCAGTCATTTACACATTCAAGAAGCTGAGAGACGGTGGAGCGTCGTGAGAGAAAACCATGCTGACTTTCAGAAATTAGACCTTCAACTCGCAAAAAATTTGTCATTTTATCTTTAACCATAGACTCCATAATTTTACAGCAAACAGAAGTCAGACTAATAGGTCGGTAATTTTCAACTTTTGATGTCGGCCCTTTTTTATGAATTGCCACTACGTGAGCTAATCGCCACTGTGAGGGAAGTTCTCCAGATACAAAAGATTTCTCGAACATTCTAGCCAATGGATAGGCAACCTCGAAAGCCAATTTTTTTTAGGAAAAGTTGGCCTATGCCATCGGGGCCGGGAGAGTGTTTGTTCTGCAATTCATTTAGGTGCGCATACACCAGATCTGGCGGGAATTGTACATCACCTAGAAACGCATTTGTCCTCGTTGCACACGCAAAATGTGTCTGATCGTCAGTTTGAAAAACTGACGCAAAATACTCATTAAGCATTTCACATTTTTCGGCACAATTTGTAATACTGTTGGAAAGTCCGGGGTTAAAAAAATAAGTTCAGGTTCAAGTCAAGTCCAACATCGAAATTTCAGGTTCAAGTCCAGGTTCAAGTCCATCATCTAAAAAACCTGGACAATAGGTTCAGGTTCAAGTCCACTGATAATTTCAAGAATTGTTGAAATTTTGCACTGCTTGCAACTTTTCTGAGCTATATAAGCCTGTCTACTAGTAATGAAAGACGAAAACCACATTTTATGGGGCAGTAGTTTCGTTTTCTAGCATATTCAGTTTGAAAAATAGGTGTAAAAACAAGAAACCATGAAAATGTTGTGCTATCCAACCGAAAAGTTGACAAATTTTGCCTAAATTTTCACTCAAATTTTGAACCTATTGAGTGAGTCCAGTAAAACGAAACAGGTTCAAGTCCGGCTGAAATAAAATAGGTTCAGGTTCAGGTTCAAGTCCACAGATTTCAGGTTAAAAACCTATTAATAAGTCCAGGTTCAAGTCGGACTTGCCAACAGTAATTTGTAACTAGTACATCTGAGTCAGTTTTCAGTACAGGGATCCTTTCTTTTCGTTTCATTTTCGAATTTACAAAATTCCAAAATGTTTTATCTTTCCCCGATCCCAGGACTCGTTCCTCTTCACGACGCTCATCCTCTCTTTGCTTTCTTTGCAGTTCACTAGCTAGCTCTCTAGCAACGATTCTGTCAGCCTGATCAGTAGTACAGGGCGTGACTCTGTCACGCTAATTAGCATAATTTGCAGGCCAGGGTCACGCCCAGTAGAGTGGCCTCGAGTTTAAACTCGTTTAAACTCCAGGCTGCCTCCCACGCAGTCTGCGGTTTCCGCTTCTGCGGAAGGCTAGAGTGAGTGTGCCCCCAATTATTTGGAAGCTGGCAAGCACAAATAAAAAGGCACTATAAAGAGGTAAAGTACAGCTGGGGAGCAAGTGTGGGTGGCAGAAGCTGGCAAGCAGAGACAAAAACCATGGAAGCTGGCAAGCACAAATAAAAATGCACTATAAGGAGGCAAAGTACAGCTGGGGGAGCAAGTGTGGCTGGCAGCAGCTGGGCAGCTAAGAAAAGCGTAATATGGAGGCGGTGCCTAAATTTATGCCAGAGCACGCACGCCTTGGTGCTCCGAAAAATCACCTCGGCCGGTGTATTACACAATTATTGGCAAGAGGCAAATAAAAACCGCAGGCGAATTAAACTCGAACATCACGTCATCTTCGCAAAAGACGCTCCGTTTGGAAATGGACGCTTGACTGACAGATCGATTAGCAAGGCACTGTTTCAGTATGTTTAGTAGAGTTTCTTAAAATGGCATGGAGTCAGCGCCCAGACTATTAAAAACAGAAAACTATCTCAATTCTAAAAGCTACAACGAACTATTTCGACTTAACGAAATTGGTACGTAGCAAACAATTTCATCATGAACTGCAATTGAATAAATTATGGTGTAATCACATTTTTGCGTGGTAGTAACTTGCTCCGCCTACAAATCGACCAATAGCAGATTGTTTAATGAAAAGTTTGACTCCGCCCACCTTATCGTTTGACCAATCACAGTAGGGGTCCGCCCACTACACGTCATCCTGCTTAATATTCTTTAACAAGCCTTTTCTCTTCATTTCTCGGTTCTGGAAGCTTGCTAGCTGGTCGTGTCGTGATGGAGTGGATCGAGAAAGCTTCTTTAAGTGAGCTAAACGATTTCATACGCACCCAAAACGTTGTGTGGAGTCAGAACGAGGCGCTGTTGTCTCGAATTTGGCGCAGACATTGCATTTTAACGGCTCAAACAGATGCCGACGTTTCCCAGTTCGGGACAGACAGTTTCTGGGACGCAATTTTGGGAGAAGACGATGATGAGAGCGATCCCGTGTTCGAAGAGTTCGCCGCAAACTTCAGAACTCCCGATTCCTGGCGCGCAGGTCCTTCCTTTCCCGAGCAGGCAGGGGGTGGAGCAGCGGACGATTTGTCCCAACACATCGAAATCGAACGTACGTTTGAGAGGCACGTCAGAATGTTCAAAACGACGGGTACCACACACATGTTGCGCCTCATCGATTTGGACAATGTTGCGGATCACGATGCCCTCATTAGGGAGGCCATTCAGAGGTTAATTGACAGGTACGTAATTTTACCTCTTTCTTTACACAAAGTTTCACAATTTTTTTTGTGAACTTCAAAAAAATTTTGCTTCACAAAATTTTCTGTAAAAAGCTTGTAAAGAAGTACCGTGTATAGTAAAATGACAGTATTTACAGGGCGTTTGAAGACTGTACCGACGACAGTCATCGGGTCGGATTGGAGTTGCGCGCCCACGGCATGTCTGACTCTCTGTTGGTCCCCTTTTGCAAGAAATCGCAGTTGACCGCCGACAAAGTGCTGCACTTACTGCAGAAGATCGTGCAGTCCAATAAGGAGATAGACTTGCATAGGCCTATCGAAATCAGCACTACAAGAGTGCAGTTGCCTGGCGCGCACGGCAAAAAACGCAAATTTCGGGCCAATTTCCAAGAATACATCAATGATCAGGTGGGCGCAGGTCACGGCAGCGGCTTCATCGCCATGAACAACAAGAATGATTATTTGTGCGTTCCCAGAGCGATCGTTACGGGCATCGCCAGACACGAGAAAGACGACAGCCCTGAAAAACATCGATTGTACCGGACTGTAGTTCAAGGAGATGAAGGTAAACGCACAAAACAGAAAAAACTCGCAGAAGAGTTGATGAGAGCAGCCGGTTTGCCCGATCATCGTGGCTGCTGCCGCAGGCCCGAGTTTGAAAAGTTACAACAAGTGATGCCCCTACAGTATCAGCTCAAAGTGTGGGACAAAGACGCGTTCTACAGCAAGATTTACGAAGGCCCACCGGCGCCAGTTCCACTAAATTTGTTCATTTGGGATGAACAGTGCGCCTTGCTCACTTCCATGCCCGGTTTCTTTGGTACAGCCTACTGGTGCGATTTCTGCGATGTTGGTTATGAGCACAAAACGAAGCACAAATGCACAGCACGGTGCAAGTGCTGTTTCACAACGCCCCCTTGCCCGCAGACGGCCAGCGTGCACTGCATCGACTGCAACAGGTACTTCCAGTCGCAGGAATGTCTGCAGAATCATCTGAGAGACTATGTAGAGTTGAACGGCGGTCTGCGGCGCAAGACAACGCCCATTTGTCAACTTTACAGGCGTTGCAAGCAGTGCGGCTGCAAAATGGAAACGGCGCACATATGTGGTCGGTACAAATGCAATCTATGCAGGCAGGACGTATCGCGCAACACAAATCACGTGTGCTACATGCCCAAGTACATTCCCAGAAAAGGACTGCGAGATGCCAGATTCCTGTTTTTCGATTTGGAGTGCACACAGGAGAAGGTGATTTCTCAGAACAAGCACGGCGAAATCTATGAACACCAGTGCAACTGCGTCGTGTCCTGGAAAGTGTGCGATCGTTGTTTCGAAGCGCCAGAATCCGATTGCGATGTCTGCGGCGAGACAGACTCAAAAATTCGAACGTTCATTGGAGAAACGGCGCTGGACGATTTCTGCGATTATTTGTTCGGGCGACACTGCCGCGGCGTGACCGCTCTCGCGCACAACATGAAAGGCTACGATGGTCAGTTCCTGTTGAACTACCTGCACAGGCAGGGTGTGAAGCCGAAGGTGATTGTTCGCGGACTCGAGATTCTGTGTCTGGAGGCGGACTCAGTGAAAGTGCTGGACACGTTGTCGTTTTTGCCAATGAAACTCTCTGCACTGGGCAAGGCGTTCAATTTAAAGATCGGCAAAGGCGAATTTCCCTATTTATTCAACACGGCCGCCAATCAGCAGTACGTTGGCCCACTGCCAGATCTCAAGTATTTCGACCCTGACAGTAGAAGTGTCAAAGAACGCGAGTCCTTGGTCAAGTGGCACGCTGAGGAAGAGCAACGGTTGCAGGAAACGGGCCATCAGTGGGAGTTGCAAGAAGAAATGGTCAAATACTGCAGACAAGATGTAGAAGTGTTGCTGCGTGCAGCCATGGGATTCAGGGCAGATCTGTTGACTCAGACAGGCATAGACTGTTTCCTGGAGTCGATCACCATCGCTGGTTGCTGCAATCTCCACTTTCGCAAGAACCACTTGGTTCCCGAGACGATCGCGTTGGTTCCTGAAGGTGGTTTTCGACGTGAAAGCAAACAGAGTGCCGATGCCCTCCGGTATTTGAAGTGGATCGCGCACAGGGACAAATTTACCGAAAACGACCAAATGATTCAGCATTTGAAGAATGGTGGAGAGTACAAGACTCTCGGTGGTTACAAATTGGATGGACTACTGCGCATTGTGAGCACGGGTGCCAGCTTGCGCCATGGTTACGAGTATTACGGTTGCGCCTGGCACGGTTGCCCAGAGTGCTTCAAGGATAGAGCTCAAGTGTTGCCGAATGGCATGACCGCGGAAGACGCCTATGCCAAAACGATGGATCGGCGGGAATCGATTTTGAGTGAGGGATACACGTTGTTTGAAGTCTGGGAGTGCAACATAAAGAAAGAGCTGGCCGAAAATCAGGAAATGCGCAAGTTTTACAAAGAAAAATGCGCCGACGTGGTGGACCCTCTAAATCCCAGAGACGCGTTCTACGGCGGTCGGGTGTGTGGTTTCAAATTACACCACAAGTGCGCTCCCAATGAGAAGATTCTATACTACGACATAATCAGTCTGTACCCATCAGTCAACACGAGGGGGAAGTATCCCATTGATCAGCCGTTGGTGATCACAGATTCATTCAAGCCTATCGTGAAAGGGGCACAGCCATACAATGGTTTAGTGAAGTGCCGCGTGTTGCCACCCAAGAATCTCCTGCACCCGATTTTGCCCTGCAGATGCAACGGAAAACTGATGTTCGGGTTGTGCATGGCCTGCATGGAGCAGCAGTCGGAGGAGTGCGGGCATAGCGATGATGAAAGGGCCCTGACGGGAACATACGTTTCGTGGGAGTTGTACGAGGCCGTAGAGCATGGTTATCGCGTTCAGGAAGTGTACGAAGTGTTGCACTGGCCTCGCATGGCGCAGTACGACGGCAAAGACCCCAAAACGGGCCTGTTCACCAGTTACATTCAGTGGGCGCTGGCCCTCAAAATCGAGAACAGTGGTTGGCCGGAAAAGGTGGGCACAGACCCTGAGAAGCGCCGGCAGTTCGTAGAAATGTACAAGGAGAGGGAGGGAATCGATCTGAATCCAGACAACATCACCCAGAATCCATCCCTGAGGCAGCTCGGCAAATTGATGGCCAACAGTTTTTGGGGCAAATTGGGCCAGAGAGCCGATTTGAATTCGGTGGCGTACTTTACAGAGCCAGACAAATATTTTGCATTCGTGTCCGATCCAACGAAAGAGATTTTGGCCATCCGAATCGTCAACGATTCGATGGTCTGTGTGACATACAAAAGAGAATCGGAGTTTGTGACGGGAATGCCTCATGTTAGCGTGGCTTACGCCGCGTTCACGACAGCGATGGCCCGATTGACTCTCTGGAAATATTTGGCGCAGTTGGGAGACAGAGTTCTCTATTGCGACACAGACTCGATCGTGTTTGTGGCCAAAACAGATGAGCCCGATCAGTACATGCCGCCTTTGGGGTCGTTTTTGGGTGACATGTCGGACGAGTTGGTTGATTATGGAGAGGGCGCGTACATCGACGAGTTCGTCTGCGGTGGACCGAAGGTATGTAAATTTAATCTTATTGCTAAAATTCATACTTGTTTTTTTAGGCCTACGGCCTCAAAATTTGGTCACCCAAGGCAGGCGCGTTCGTGCATAAAACGAAAATTCGAGGATTCACGATAGACAGCAGAACAGGAAGCAAATTGAATTTCGACACGATGAAGCGTTTGGTGTCGAATTATTTCGAAAAGAATCCAGACACTCAGGTCGAAGTCGTCAGACGAAAAATCGGACGCACTAAAGATAGAAAAGTAGTCACATTTGAGCAAGGTAAGAGGTATAGGCCAGTTTGGAATAAGGTAGTCATTTGTGCGGACGGTTACGCAGAGCCTTTTGGCTACGATCCTTGAGATATCTATGTAATTGTATTGCTACTGTAACATGGACGTTCGTTTGCTACATCCTTGTAACATAATTGTTAGCGGCTGTACGCAGAGTGGAAAGACAGAGTTAGTAAAGCGATTGATTGAAAATATCGACTACTTGTTCGACACGCCACCGCAACAAATTATCTGGTGCTATAGTCTATGGCAGCCAACCTACGGTAGCTTAGCTAAACAGGCTAGAGTGCAAATGCACGAAGGATTACCTACCTTGGAGCAATTTTCACAGCAAACAAATGTGCCAAAATTCGTTGTGTTGGATGATTTTGCAAATGATCTCAACAACAAGAGCGAACAATTGGATAAACTGTTCTGCAAATATACTCACCACTGTAACGTATCTGTACTATTGATTACGCAAAACTTGTTTCTGAAATGCCTACGTACAGCGCGAATCAATTCACAGTATTTGTTTTTGCTGAAAAACATAAGTGACAAACTGCAATGCAGTCAACTTGCTAGGCAAGTGTTTCCAGGTCAACAAAAGTACTTTACGCAAGCCTACAACGATGCCTGTTCAACTCCCTACGGATATTTGTTGGTCGATTTGTCACCACGTCAGAAACACGATGAAGTGCGCCTAAGGACGAATATTTTTCCGAATGAGCAGTGTTACTGTTATGTACCGAAGTGAGCGGTTGGTGCAATGAGCGCTAGACTGAAACGAAATTTTGATTTTCTCAAAGTGTTGTCGAAAGCTAATAAAAAGCAGCAGCAAGCAATTATTGCAACTGCGAGTAAAGACTTGATTTTGTGTCTGGTTGAAATTATCAATAACATTCTCCTTGGTAACGTGCGTTTGACTGAAAAACAAAAGAGAAATTTGAAAAGACATCAGAAAATACTAAGGAGCTTAGTAGACAAAAAAGTCTCAGTCCGTGAAAAGCAATCTGTAATAGCACAGCAGTCTGGAGGATTTTTGCCGGCTCTAATCGGGCCAGTTTTGGGTATCGCCGCCGGTCTACTGAGTGAAGCATTGAGCAAATAATAATGGATGCGGCGAGAAAGATGGCGTTGGTACCGCAACATTTAGTTCATTTAATGCAGCAGCAACAAGTTTTGGGTAATCCGGCGGTGCAACAACTCAGCGATATGGACAGCAACATGCAGCATCTGCTCTCTCAGCAAAACGTGCCAGCGGACCTGAAACAAATTCAGTACAATCAATTGCTGCAAAAATACATAAACATGAGAGACCAAGAAATGAACAAACCATTGACTGTTGAAATGAAAAACGTTGAAACCAATAGAGATACCATACTGGCTGGATTGCCTAAAAATGTAAGAAGCAAAGGACGCATTTTGTTGGACCATATTTCGCGCAGCCCTGCGATAGCTGTCGATGACAAGGGACAAGTTATAGTCAGAGGAAACGTAATAGAAAACAGCAATTTGACCGATTTGATTCACTTATACACGAGACCAGCGCGTAATCGAGAGCCACCGGTCGGCTGGCAGCCGTTCGCAATGGCCCTGAAAGAAAGCAATGTACCTCAAGAAGCAGTGACAAATACATTTTGGTGGGACAGGGCCGTTGGAACTCCACACGCCGAACCATTGCCAGATATGGCAGTAATGCTTGATCAGGATGATGACACCGAAGCGGTAACTCCTATTAAAGAGCAACATAGATGGACACCCTACGAAGGAGCAGCTGATACGGGGAAAATGCGCGCTTTTCATAAAAAGAGCAAGTCACATAGAGCTGACAGAGCAAGAAAACCGACTCAAGGTTATGTACCTGAAACAGGAACGTGGCAGTCATATTATCAAAAAGCATGAACACTGAAAGGTTGCTAAGTAAGCTGTATTACGATCCATCTAGTGAATGTTGCTATACTAGTTTGTATCCGTTGTACCGTGTCGCCAAGAAATATGATAAATCAATAACGCTAAACGATGTTCGCGCGTTTTTGGCGCGTCAAGACACGTACACATTACACAGGAAGTATCGAAAAAAGTTTAAGCGAAATAAAATAATCACTGGAGGCCTAGATGTTCATTGGCAGGCCGACCTCGCAGATATGTCAGCACTGAAATCGTACAATAACAATTGTACATTTCTGCTGGTGGTGGTCGATGTATTTTCGAGGTATCTATTTGTGCGATCGATCAAAAACAAAACTCCTGAAGTAGTTGCGAAGGCATTTGATGACATTCTAAAGAAATCTGGCCGAAAATGCTGGTATTTGACTACAGATCGTGGCAAAGAATTCACGGGCAACAAGTTTCAGTCCTATCTAAAAGAGCAGTGCATTTATTACTTTTCGGCCACGAGTCCCGATGTAAAAGCAGCCATGGCGGAAATCTACGTGAGACATTTAAAATCTCGAATTTACCGCTACTTCACACGAATGAAAACCTTCCGCTATGTGGATGTTGTGCAGCGCATCGTAGCTGCCATGAATAACTCAGTATGCAAAACAACTGGTACAAAACCAGCCGATGTGACCGAGCAAAATGCGGAGAAGCTATGGCAAAAGTTGTATGGCAAATCGATGAGCCTGAATAAACAGAAGTACAAGTATAAAGTTGGAGACTTTGTGCGCATAACGCGTGAAAAGCACAAACTAAGTAAAGGCTATGTGCCTTCATTTACAACAGAAGTGTTCAGAGTGAGTGGTGTGCTCAGAAATCGTGCGCCAGCGACCTATAAATTGGAGGATATCGCGGGAGAAGCCATTGAGGGCATATTTTACGAGCCAGAGTTGGTGAGAGTTATTCCAAAAGTTGGACCACTGAGAGAAATCGAAAAAATCACAAAGTCAGAAAATCGTAAAAACGCAGGACTGTATCATTTTGTTAAGTGGAAGCATCATAAAAAGCCTACTTGGGTACAGGAATCGGAATTGTTCGAGCTATAATGGTCTTGCCAAGTGACTCCGACGGAAACGGTAATGGCACCGGTAGCATATTCAGCGACAGCGCGACTGTTAAGAGATACGAAATGTTTAAATTTGTGGCGCAAGTTCTAATTTTGTACATTGTCATCATTGTGAGTCTGGTGAACTTGACGTTCTTTCCGAGCACGGACAGTAAGCTGTTTACGGTCTTCCTGAGCAGTTCGTTGGGTGTCTTGGTACCGAATCCTCAGCTGAAACAGCGTAATACAGAGTCTTAATGGAGGCGCCGGAGTCATTTTACATAACTCTGCCTAGCAACACTCATATTGGCGACACTACTTCTCAGTTTCGTGTTATGTTGCCTGAAACAATAAGACTGCAAGGGGAATATAACGTAGCATTGACGGAGATACAGTACCCCTACTCATGGAACAATTTAAATGATGAATTCTCCGGTAAAATGGTGCCGGTTGATGTCTTCAATGTACACAATAAAGACGTACGATACGGCGGCCGTTTGCACAACAATCACATATGGGTGTTGCTTACTGACAACAGCTATGTATGCCTGGAAATTCCGGTCGGTTTTTACAAAGACATCGGAGACTTATTGTCCAGTATCAATGATCAAATAGCAATCAAAGCTATGCCGAAGCGAAAGCATTTGCATCCTGCTAAAAGAAAAGCGAAAGCGCAAACCAAAGTGCTGAAACAAATAAAGAATAAACGCGCTGCGGATAAAGCGAGTAAAAAGAAGGGTCTTTTGAAACAGTTAATGGTAGGATTGGTGTTTGAGTTAGACCTAATGCTAAAACGAGTGCGCATAGAGATGGACTCCAAGATTGTAAAACATGTACTACTGTCAGGTTTATTGCAGTATATGTTAGGATTCGATAGACATATTCACGTGAAAAGCACGCTTGCTAGCTACCCACCAGATACGCGCGGAGGTTTTGAATCCATTTTTGTGTACTGTAATATTATTGAAGGCCAAATAATCGGTGATACGCGCGAGAAATTGCTACGCATTGTACCTATATCAAGAAGCTACGGTGACATAGTTGTTCATTCGTTCGTTAGTCCTCACTACGTGAAGGTGCTCAGCAAAGAGTTCAGTAGCGTTCTGATTGAAATCAAAAGCGATCTGAACAAGTACATTGGGTTTATGTTTGGAAAGTGTATTGTGAAACTGCATTTTAAGCGAGAAAAATGAGAACGGTATTTGTACCATTCGATAATAAAAGGTGGCTACAATATTATCAGACGCAAGCAACACAAACAGGTGGAGGATTTAACGCAGCATTGCCGTATCAAAGAGGAGCCGGTTTGGGATCGATTTTCCGATCATTCTTTCGATTTATACTGCCTGTTGCAAAAACTGCTGCAAAGTCGATTGGTAAAGAAGCACTGACTACTGGTGCACAAATCGCAGGCGATATAGTGGAAGGCAAAGAACTCGGTCAATCAGTGCGCAAACGTAGCGGTGCAGCAGTTAAACGTCTAGCGAACAAAGGCGCGAAGCACATTGTCAAACGAACACAGTCACAGAGCGGTGGTGCCTTGAATTTGCTCCGGAACGCACAAAATAAGAAAGCTGCTACAAAGCGAAAAGCACCAGTTGGTAGAAGAAAGCGTGCCGGTAGTACAAGAAAGGTGAAACGTGATCAATTGGGCGTTTACTACAATTGATTATGGCGAAGTTAGTGGACCATAAGTCAACACCCTGTACAAAAAGTGAATTGGACTTGTTTACTATTTTACCCACCCAAGTGTCCATTCAGTCGTCGCATTGGGAGCCCGTTCGTTTGATAAACACCTGCACAGCTGCCGGACCCTACAAATTCGTCATAGACGCAAACCCACATTTTATCGATTTGAATCGGAATTATATTTACATAAAGTTTCAAATACAAAATGAAGATGGCACAGTGTTGGCCGCACCAACACCAGAGGCTCCAGTCGATGTAGCGCCTATAAATTTATTGGGCAGCACATTTTTTCGTCAAGTTAAAGTTTACCTGAATTCGAAGTTGACGCACGACAGTGGAGACAATTATGCGTACCAGGCGTGGCTACAATCAGAGCTCAATTACGATCGCACAGTTAAGAAGTGTCAATTGCAAGCGGCGTTGTATGCAAAAGATGATCCAGAGCAGGACCACAATTACGCGGATGGTTTGGAAGTGGCTACAAACAAAGGTCATGTGCAGCGCAGACGTTGGTTTGCAACGCAAAACAATGATGCGGCTGTGGTGGAAAGCATGGCCAAATTGCACTGCGATCTGTTCGAATCTGACAAACTAATGGTGCCCAATATCGAATTGACATTGGAACTTTTTCGAAATCCAGACAGTTTTGCGTTGATGTCGTATGCGGCGGGAGCTAATTACAAACTTCAAGTGGTGGATATGATATTGTATGTCCGTAAGGTGACCGTGCTTCAATCGATACAACTGAGTATCGAGAGTGTGCTGAATAAGTACACTGCAAAATATCCTATTAGAAGAACGACTGTTACCACCATGCACGTGGCTGCGGGCAGACGCAGTACACCCAGCAACTCATTTTTTCAAGGACAGATACCGCGCAGAATAGTGTTCGGTTTTGTAGACAGCACGGCTTACTATGGTGCCTATAATAGAAACCCGTTTCGGTTCAAAAACTATGACATACGGGAAGTGAAGGTAGTGGCTGGATCGAAGGTTTACCCACACGAGCCTCTGAAAATGAACTTCGGACAGAGCGCTTACGTACGCCCATACATGCAAATGTTCGAGTCGTTGGGATTGGCTCAAGAAAACAAGGCCAATTACATTAATATGGAAGAGTTCAAGGAGACTCACTGTTTGTTTGTGCTTGATTTGAGTGCAGATTGTGAAGATGGTGGTCATTTCGAATTGGTGCACGAAGGTTCGGTGATAATCGATGTTACGTTTGGAACTCCTGTACCAGAAGGAGGTATCCAAATGATTTGTTTGGCGGAATACGATAATATGCTAAGTATTGATCGGTTCAGAAATGTGCACATGGATTATGGTTTATAGATTTTGCATCAAAATAAAGTGTCAGCAGACAAACTGAATCTTTTGTTTTCACGCTACTGTCCGTTTTGTCCCTTTTTCTTCGGTGCGGCCTTGTCTTCAGCGCGTTCGCCCTTGACTACCGGGGCTGCCTCTACCGATGGGATGGTAGTGTCGATCCGCTTTTTCTTCTTCGATGGCTTGGCGGACTGGTCATTGCTCGTGTTTGCGGTGTCCGTCATCTTGCTACTCTGCTTTTCGCGCCTGGCACAGCTCATAATCGAAGCACTCATTTGCATCAGATTGAGCATCATTTGAAACGGGCCGATGTGTGCGATCTGAATCTGTTTCAACACCTTGTCAGGCCCGCTGGCATCCACCAGACGAAGATTGTAGTCGCCGAGATCGTCTCGCACCAGTTGCACCTCCGTAGCAGCGCCTCTCGGATTTCTCAAGTGCAACATGGCAGGCATTCTGTCCGCAGGATTCTTCTGCGTGTAACCGATCACCATCGACATGGTCTCCAGCTTGCTAGCTGGCAACGACACAACGGATCGGGTTCCGTCTCTCACTTGCACAAAGTGAGCGTACACAGTTTTGTTGAATTCAGATAGCCAAGCGGCGATCTGGTCTCTGCTCATCGTATTGAAACGTTTGGGACATTTTCAGCAAGCGACATCTCGGCAGCTCCACAAAACCAACAATGACCAGTTTTCTCAGTACTAGGCCTAATGAAGAAAAATCGTGAGGTAAGTGGTAGTGTCCCGAAACGAAAATCATTATTGCACAAGATTGCGCAATGTTCATCTGATGATTGGTCGGCTGTTTCAAACTCCGCCCACTTAGGATTATCGATTCACAAGCATTCAGTGTTTGCTAAGCATTGTAAGGAAGCGGTCGGTTGCCATGGACGGTCTGTATTGCCTGGATGACATAGATTGCGTGAGCGAATACGACACAGATGAATATTACAACAGAGAGTCCGACGATGAGGATTTGTATGAGAGCGATGCGGCGAATGACTTTATGGCCTACGACTATCTGAAATGGTACACTCAGGAAAGTGGTGTGCCGTGGTACGACTGTCCCGACTTAAGGCCACCAGTTGATGAAGTCAGACTCACTATGAGAGCGTTGGCAGCGCAGTATGAAAAAGAACATCGATTTGAAATTGAGCGATTGGTGGCACGAATGCGTTTGTCGATAACCACCAGTTTTCCCGATTACTGCGTTCTCTCAGACATACTTTTTATACAAGGAATCAGTTGGGAACGCATTGTGCATTTGTTCGCATTCACGGGAGCGTTGATGGTGCATGGTCTGAAACGCGAAATGATTCCAACGAGCAATCATGTGGCGGGATTCTTGGCTACTTATTGCAATGGAATATTGGACAGTTGGATTCAGGAACAACCGGGCAAATGGAGAGGACTCATTGAGTATTACAACTCAAAGAATTGCAGAAAAGATACTGCGATGTTTCATAACGGTAGCACTCGGTTGACGATTGCGGCTGCCGCGGCCGCTTGCTGTGTGGTAATACTTGTAGCCATCATTTCAAAATAAAGTATTTATTTCATTTTCTGTCAATGCTCTACAAATTTGATTCAGTAACAAATTTGCGTCTACGATTTCGGTCGCCACTTTGAATTTTTTCTTTATAAAATCAATCACCAATTTATCATTTTGAACCAAATTTGAGCCAAACTTATTCATAAATTGTTCTACTCTCAACCCGCTAGCCATACAATAGAGAAAATGCACGCAATGCTGACCGCAAGTAGTAGAGAAAGGTGCTTGCACAGGTCTGGCAACATAGCTCCAAGTGTCACAGTTTCTATCCAAAAAGGAATGGAATTCTTTCAATGGAAATCGACCGTACGAATCAAAATAAGTTCCCACTCCTTCGTGAGAAATATACACAGCAATCCAATGAGTTCCGGGCAAACTGTTACTGTCTGTGTTCACAATTAATGCTGTGGGCCGATTCACCGATTTCGGCATAGTGTTTTTAGAAAAAACGCCCTCAAAATAGTGTGCCAACACGTAGTTGTTTTTGCACAGGTGCAACAGAGTTTTTTTTTTTCATATTTTCCAAAAAACACCCCCCCCCCCTTTTTTTTTTTTTTTTTTTTTTTGCTTTTTTTTAAATTTAAAAAAACCCAATTTGTCCCAAATTTCGGTAAAGGAATCTTTCTTCTTCAGCATAATACTGGCATAATACTGGCAGGTGCAACAGAGTTTGCGTATTCATAGCTTCAGATTTTCTTGGCTTGTTGGCTTTGGTCTGCCGCCGGCACATAGTGCATCCTAGGGATTACGGTAATCGATGGCACTGGCACAACCCACGTCCATGCTTCACTGTCTGTTGCGGCGGCGTTCATTTGTGCAGCACACTTTGCACAAATTGCGACTTTTTGTGCCGCTTGTTTGTTGATTCTTGGTTGCTTCTTCACACTCTGCTTAGTTTCTCGCTTCGGCTTTGTTACAGGCGTTTGCAACTCGTTGTCTACTTTTTCTGACGTAACCGTTAAACTATTTTCCTGAGGCTTCTCTACTAACTCTCCCAACAGTTTATCCAACTCTGCATCCAAACTCATAACTGCAGACACGACCGATCTCCGGTAAACACAAAGTGACAATGAACTTATTTTCTGCTACTATGCTCTTTGTTAATTAGTAATATGTAAATTGACCAATCACGTCACGCCGAGTCATTAATTTGCAATGGTGTGTTTGAACAAACGAAAGTTTTCGTTGTTCAATATTGCGCAACGAGAACCAGTTCGGTTCATGTTTCAAAATAATACTTATTAGCTATTAGAATTTAAAGAAATTCTGCAGCTTTTTGGTGGAGAGATTTTTTTGAGCACTCTGTAGTGCCTTGCTAATCGGTCTGTCATTGGAGCGTCCATTTCAATACGGAGCGTCTTTTGCGAAGATGACGTGATGTTCGAGTTTAATGCTCCTGCGGTTTTTATTTTAATTGTGAAATACACCTTGCCGGCTGAGGTGTTTTTTCGGAGCACAAAGGCGCGCGTGCTCTGGCATAAATTTAGGCACCGCCTCTATATTATGCTTTTCTTTGCTGTCCAGCTTTTGCCACCCACACTTGCTCCGCAGCTTTTGCTACCCATGCTCCGCAGCTTCCGGTAACTGTACTTTGCCTCTTTATAGTGCCTTTTTATTTGTGCTTGCCAGCTTCCATAGTTTTTGTCTCTGCTTGCCAGTTTCCAAATAATTGGGGGCACACTCACTCTAGCCGTCGGCGGAAACCGCAGACTGCGTGGGAGGCAGCCTGGAGTTTAAACGAGTTTAAACTCGAGGCCGCTTTACTGGGCGTGACCCTGGCCTGCAAATTATGCTAATTAGCGTGACAGAGTCACGCCCTGTACTACTCTGATCGCCTGAGCGAACAAACTTTCGATGAGCCTTTTTCTGTTGTAATGCTAATTTTCGAGCTTCTTTCGACCTATATACTTTTGGTTTCTGTCTCTCAGAACAGAGGGGAACGTATGTTGCAATTGCAAAATTAATGATTTTCATAAACTCATTCCACATTTCCTCAACTGTGTTGGTGGTCTCAAATATGGAATCCCAATTTACTGTTAGTAAGAACTCCGCTATCAGTCGATAATTTGCCTTAAAAAATTTCTACGCATTACAGTTCGTTTTGTTTCTAAGATAGATAGATTTAGCCACACCTTTACTGTGTCGTGATCACTTGTCGAAAAGGGACTTAAAACAGATACATCGATTAATAAATCAGCCTCAGAGAGAAGAACAAGATCTAAAATATGATCAGGATCGTGTCTGGTGGGACTCAAAACACACTGCTCCAAACCTCTGCTAACCACAAATTCGAGAAAGCGAAATTGGGAGGAATTTTCTCCTCCATTTACTACAAGGTTTTTCCAATTAATTTCGGGAAAGTTAAAATCGCCAACGACTGCGCATGGAATGTTAGTGTCCAAGATCTTATCGAAGAAAGTTAACATCTCAGTTATATCTGGTGTAGTACCGGGTCTGTACACTGCCGCTAACCGAAAAACTACTTTGTTTTTAGAAATAAATTCAAGACAAAGGCCCTCAAAACACTCTGATACTGCAGGCTCGCAGAGTAAGTGACATTGAAAAGGCTCTGGCACAAAAACCATTACACCACCCCCTTCCTATCCACTCTGTCTGCGCGGTAAACAGTAAAATGGTCAGGAAATGGTAGAATAGAAGAATCTAAGACACCTAGCCACGTTTCACACACAACTACAATACAGTGCCAATACTCGACGAGAAAGCTTTTCAGCTCAACCAACTTGTTTACGATGCTTCGCGCATTTATCAGAACAACCTGAAGCCCTTTACCTGAAGTGCTTGGGCTAATCACTTTTCCGTCGAGTTGGCGTTATCGTCATCTACAGATTGAAAAGAAGAATACCTAGAGCGGGACTGTCCTTTTTCGTCTTCTCTTGGTCTGCTCGGAGGTTCGCCGTACTTCCTTTTTGGCTGATAACGTTGTTGGCCACCGCGCTTTTCCTGCTGGCGATCCTGTCTAGCTCTCTCTCGCTCCAGAAACGTCAAGTCCCGTCATACGAAAATCTTGTCTGCGCCGGAAGCCGCCTGCAGAAATCTGTAGCCGTTGTTGTTGAGAAAAATGGCTCGGTTGTGTGCGTCACGAAATTCCACTTTGAGGATTCGCGACCGACCATCAGTTGGACGACGGCCGTCACGATGCACGCCAGCCACACAGTTCGGGTCCAGGTCCATCTGCGTTGCAGCCTCACGAATTACCTTGGTGTCTTCAGTGTTTTGCTGTTTGTCCGACGCAGAATTTTCGGGCAGACCGATCACCACCACATTCAAACGCTTGTCAGCGCGCTCGGCCACATCCTGAGCAATTTGAGCAGGGTTCAGTAGAGCGTTAGGAGGAGGGCCAAGCGAACGTTGAGCCACTTCAACTTTGAGTCGAGCGTTCTCTTCCACCAGCTGCACATGCCGTTCCAGGAATTGGCAAAGCAGATTTATGAGTTGTGTTTGTCCAGCTAATACCTCTTTCTGCCCAACAACAATGTCATTCAATTTTTCCAGAATTAAAGCAGAATTATCAGGCTTAGGACCCATTCTCGAAAGGAAGAAAAATAGAAAGCAGTTAGTCAGTCAGCACTCGGCATACACACACGTCAGAGCGGCCAATTTCTCATTGCTCTGCTACTCAACTGTTGAACCTTGTGGTTTCCAAGACGAACAACTGAGGTAAAACCTAACTGAAATGTTCTAGAGAGATAATTGATGCTCCTCAAGAACAGTGCGGTAAGCTGAGTCATAAACTCTCGACTCCAGAATCTTTGCAAGTGTCTAGGCAAGATTCAATAGCCTTTGGGGACTTGCATGATGATGATTTTAGTGATCTTTCTCTCGCTCTCCTCTAGCCTGGACGATTGCATCTCTGAGGATAACCGTGCTTTCTTTCAGGTTTCTGTCAAATACTTATAGTGTGTCTGACAGATTGAATCCCATTCACATTGATAATAACGACATTTGTCATCCTCACAACTGCCACCAACACAGTGCTTTTTCCATGCAATACAGTCACTAATTCAGAGATGACTTTATTCAGTATTCCCACATAATCGTTATACCAGGCATGGGTAGACCGATTTCTTTTCCAAATTTTAAGAGTCAGTTCGCGAGAGAATCGACCCTTGTTCTTCACAGCTATGTGCAAGTCGAAAAATCGAACTCAGGCCTGGGACCTCCGGTTTGGGGAAGTTGTACCTAACGATGACTTGTGCTAAACCTGAAGAGCACAGGCCTCTAGGTTCCCTGGTCCGGCA
This sequence comes from Sabatieria punctata, assembly GCA_030248155.1. NCBI lineage: Eukaryota > Metazoa > Nematoda > Chromadorea > Araeolaimida > Comesomatidae > Sabatieria > Sabatieria punctata. The sequence goes on along the minus strand of JASANB010000541.1, from coordinate 114,154 downwards.
GAGCCAGCCCTCGGAAGCAGGGTGGGCAACCATCAAAATCGGACTGTCAATAGGTCATATTTGACTGAGTGTCACTTGCGATCCAAAGCAGCTCGAACGTTGTGCTTGGTGCCCAACGAATCGCCATGACATGGGCTCTCTTTTGCCGCATAAGTAGTACTGCTTCGCTGTTTCGTTCTCTAACCACGACATCGAATGTGAAAAAATCCGCAAAAAAATTTCATGGTGAAGTTCACTAAATTAGATTTTTCTCGAAAATAAAAAAAGGTACCCTCGGGATTTTTTTTTATATTTTATAGCCCTGTGAATTGCGCTTCTAACGGTGTATAGAAAGTGGCAAAAACGCATGCCTCTGCATATCAAATTTCCACTCAAAGTTCAAAGATAACCAAAAATTCGCTTATTTACCACTATTTAAGCATGTATCCCATGCCTATTTATGTATGTATGTATGTATGTATGTATGTATGTATGTATGTATGTATGTATGTATGTATGTATGTATGTATGTATATGTATAATTATGCTTAGTAGGAAGTTGATTCATTAGAAACTGATAATGAATTTCATAGTGAGAAATGACCAAACTAAGCTACATCAATGGCGTATCCAGGATTTTGCTAAAGGGGGGTTGTAAATCGTTGCTTTTTTTGCTAAAGGGGGATTGCTAAAGGGGTGTTGTCGCGTCTTGGCCACGGGTAGTTTACGCTATCCCGTGTGTCATGGCGGCCCCGGCATCCGTGAGAGCGGTTGTTTATGGGTTCGAAACCGGTCGAAGCGACTGGAAGTAGTCGACGTAAAGCCCAACCCAGACATCAGACTCATCAGTGCTTTGAACACGCTGCTGGGACATTTGGACTTGATCAGGTTGTGCCAGTGTTGGGTCTTCAATGTCGCTTTCTGGATCAAGCACGCCTTGATCATTTTCTGCTTCTGCTGTGTTGATTTGATATGTTGGGTAGAAAGAAACACCAACTGGCTTCCAGTAGTCTTTCCCTGGGATCTGGTACTGCAGATCTTCATGATATTCCAGTGTTGTACTGAACCTTTCTTTATTTCCTTTGTTTTCCCAAAGTTTCTTTGGAATCACTCTGCCCTCGACAATGTTTGGCTTCGCCAAGCCTCCAAAACACCATCATAAATACCAGCAGAGGGGTCAACCATACATACATACATACATACATACATACATACATACATACATACATACATACATACATACATACATACATACATACATACATACATACATACATACATACATACATACATACATACATACATACATACATAAATAGGCATGGGATACATGCTTAAATAGTGGTAAATAAGCGAATTTTTGGTTATCTTTGAACTTTGAGTGGAAATTTGATATGCAGAGGCATGCGTTTTTGCCACTTTCTATACACCGTTAGAAGCGCAATTCACAGGGCTATAAAATATAAAAAAATCCCGAGGGTACCTTTTTTATTTTCGAGAAAAATCTAATTTAGTGAACTTCACCATGAAATTTTTTGCGGATTTTTTCACATTCGATGTCGTGGTTAGAGAACGAAACAGCGAAGCAGTACTACTTATGCGGCAAACGAAAGCCCATGTCATGGCGATTCGTTGGGCACCAAGCACAAGCACCGTAGCTGCTTTGGATCGCAAGTGACACTCAGTCAAATATGACCTATTGACAGTCCGATTTTGATGGTTGCCCACCCTGCTTCCGAGGGCTGGCTCTGCCGGACCAGGGCACCTAGAGGGCTGTGCTCTTCAGGTTTAGCACAAGTCATCGTTAGGTACAACTTCCCTAAACCGGAGACCCCAGGGCTAAGTTTTCACGATGGCCGATTTTTCGACTTGCACATAGCAGGGTCGATTCTCTCGCGAACTGACTCTTAAATAGTAGTCGTAGTTAGTAGTCTCTAAAAATCGGCAAAAATAATTAGTAGTCTCAAAATTTCTCGATTTTGAATAAGTAGTCGTAGTTAGTAGTCAATTTGTAGTCAGCAAATTTTGGATAAAATTAGAAAATTTTTAGGTTTAGGATATAAAACAGGAATTTGAAAATCTAAAATAGTGAACCAAACAAGGGAGAGACAGACATTTAAGGAATAACATCTATTTTTCTACAATGTGTGATGTCAAAAACGGCTGATAAATTCTACTACGAAAGTTTTAAATTTAGGCTTAGCTTCAAAATACGCGGCTTTCTTGTTTACAACTTCAAAAGATATATTTTTGTTATTATTCTACCTATATTGTGTTTTGTTTACCAAGAAACAAACAAACTTTCACTTTGCTTTTTTTACAAACCGTCAGAAATTCAATATATATTCCAAAATATAACAGGAAAATTGCTTTTGAATGACAAAAAAAGTTGCCAAAATTAGTGAAAAGACTCAATTAACAAAAACCCACCGATAAAATGGCATCATTTCCGTTTCTGAATGGCTAATGTGCATGATGTGACCAAATAAGTTCCAGAAATTGCTGACTACTAATTCACAAATTCAAAAGGTATTTTGTTGTAAATTTGTAGTCACTAAATCTGAATATGTAGTCGTAGTAGTCAATTTGTAGTCTTGATGACATCATAAAACCCCAAAAATTAGTAGTTAGTGGTTAGTAGTTTGTAGTCACTACAAAATAGGTCTAGGTATGGGCATTTATTAAAATACCTGGCATCGGTAGTATTTATTCGGTAGGTATTCCCAAAATATGGGAGTAGTGGAGGGAGTGCACGCACATAATGGCTCTGCCTGGCCGCCTTTAACCCACTCGAAATAATCGGACACAAATATGTGTCACGAACCTTTCGACGAGCCATTAGAATTCAATTCCGAGCCGATTAGCGATGTTTTTGACCCTTTCAATTGTTCATGTCAGGGTACCTATATGTTCAAGTACCACCCGAGCCTTTGGTTCGGATTTTTCGGTTGAAGGTTCAGCCTCCAACTTTCACATGAACCTTTATCCGTACCTATAGGGACATCAACCTGAACCTCCACATGTACCTTTAGTCATCATTACGAACTTATTTTCAGGTGGAAATTATGAACTTTTACATGGGCCTTTCTATTATGAATATATGCATACCCGAACATTGAATATGTTCGTTTTGAGGGCAACTTCAATCAGAACTATTGTGAAATTTCTGCTAATTTTTGTTCTGCTGGATATCGAAGCTCAGGACAACCATTGTGACAGTGATCTGACGAAGACTAGTTTCAAGTTTTATCAATTGTTGAAGGGTGCGGCCAATTGACTGACTACCACCCTATATCCGATCACACCAGTGGTGTCCAACTTGTTCACATTTCACACAAAAAGCAAGCAAACACAACAAAAGTTTACAAGGATGCCTTGGTCCTAGCTCTCCTAGCATATTTGTTAGGTTTAAAGTTAGATTCAGTTATAGTTAGGTTTAAAGTCTAGTTAAAGTTTTTGTGCCGCGGTGGTGCATCAGGCTGATTGAAGTGGCTGTGCTAAATGCGCACCGCATATTTCAGCGGTTTCATGATGTGGACGGCAACTATACCAGTGCCAGGGCTTTCAGGTTAGCATTTACGCTTTCAAGTTCAAATACAGGACAAGTGCATTTCAGACTCGATCTTCTTTACCAAGATTGTAACAGACAGGTCGCCTGCTGGAGGCTAACCCCAATGCCCCTCTGCAACCGGACACGCCTAACTTGAACGAACGATTCGCTCTCCTCCAGCCACAACCGACCACCACAAAGGCCAACGCTTGGTTCACTCAACCTGACCTCATATAAGGTTCCGCCTAAAGCCCTAAAGCCGCCCGTTCAAAGGCTTGTCGAGACAACCATCGGTCGTTGCATGGCACACGCGCAAAGAATAGACGCTAACACTATGTACTACCGTTGTCAGGTTCGCTTGTGTGTTGGTATGTGTGACTGGCTCATTCACCGTAGGCCGAACTTCTTCAATGACACGAAATGTAATGGCAAACCTAACAAATATGCTATGTGTAACGCTTGCACTCCTGTTTGACTTCGCCATCTACGTCTTGGTTGTTTGTTTCTAAACTGCTAGTAAATACACGTCTGTTGCATCAGCAAAGTAAACAGGAAAAGAACATCAGTTCACTTTGATATAGGTATTCTTCATTGGGCTTGCCATTCAAGCTTTTGACTTGCGGAAGGAATTGCGGCTACGACGTGAGAATGGCGAAACTAATATTTTTGTAGACTACCGCACGCTTTGTATTCGGAGTGCAAAGACCAAAGCCTCCAATTGTTAATGTTTTCGTTACTTTGCTTACTTTGATTCCGTTCAGTTGGCATAGCGAATAGTCTAGATAAGTAGAGATGTGTTTTAGGGCCGCATAATATGTCAATGTCTGGCGATTTGTGGGCCCGTTGCCCAAGTGGTAACAAAAGAGTAAATCTAAATACCAACCATTTTTCGGTATGGTTCGGTATACCCAATGAACAGTAGTTTGTGTGTGTGTGTATGTACAAAGAACAGTACAAGGTAGCTGTTAAGAAGTGTTATCTCGTAAGCGCTGTGTGTGTCCAGATGTAAATATGCAAAACAAAACGAAACGCCAAAAAAAGTGAAGAAATGGGTAGGAGCAAGGTTGCCATGTTAGGAGATTTTCCTCCTACCTGTAGGCCTTTTTTCACGTTCTGTGCTGGAGATTTCCGCTTATAAGACTACCATAGTTATACTGTAAGGCCATAGTCTTATATTGTAATAACAGGTTTTTGTTTTGTTTTGTTACGAAACCATGGTCTTCTAATAGGTGGTCCAAAAACAGGGTTTATTTGCACTCATTTTCCAGTTAGGTCATGGTCTTAGTTTGTTTGGCCGATGTTAGCACACGATTTACTCTTTTTTAACGCGAACAAAAGCTGACTATCATTGGATAACAAAGGTAAAAGTAAAAGAAAGGTAAAACATTTGGTAGGGCTTTTTCAGAAGTTGGTGCAGTGAGGTATATGGTTGTTTGTACAATCGGTCAAACAAATGATTTGTACAATCGGTCAAACAAATTTATTTGGACAAGTCAAGCGTTTTGTACCATACCACGTCTGTCCAAATCATGTGCTAAAGTGCAAGGATTGAGTTGTAATCATTCAGGTTTGATATTCTTTTCAGAGGGTACTTGACCCTTTCTACTAGGTTTTATTTTTTCTCTTGAATTTTTGTGTTTACAGTTTCAATAAGCTGCTCTGTATAACAATTTTATCAATTTGCACTGCCACTGTATTTCTGCTGAAGATTATGTTACACAAAACCAAAACTGCAGTATACCAGAGGCACATGCAGTAAATATAGGTGCGAAAAGAAAACAACCACCCTAACCTCTCTCCAGTCTTCAGGTACGAGTATGCAAGCCAGTCCACGGTTGGCTATGAAGCTCTCATCTTTCGCACTACACGCGATTATATGCATAACAATTAACCAATATTGAAATGCCACTACACACAGAGACTGTAAGCAGATTCACACCAAAAGTTCCTCAAACTAATCCGGCCTTTTCCATCTGCTACTTTCATGCCTGACCTACGCTGCTTGTTGGATCTGAATGACCGTGCAACTAACTTAAAGGCTCTGTAAGACTTGTGGGAAAACGAACTCTGTGCAATAGCTGTACACACAGGAATGGCAGCTGTTACCGTACCGACAATAGCAAGATAATTGCAGAGTGCAAGAATATAGAAGCTACCTTAGGAATAGAAAACAGAAGGCTCAACACCAGGACGGAAATATTCATTCTTCTACTGTACTCTTATTGTGCACGACTTTTGTACTGAAACGGCTTTCGCTGTGCTTGCAGTCGGTCAAAAATCAAACACAAAAGCATTAGCTGATTACAGCTAAATGCAAGGTGTTGGAAGAGTACATTTGATTGTTCCAAAACTGCTGAACAATTAATGAACCACTGGTTTAAGCCGAACAGATAGAACAGGGACAACGAGCCATCAAACACATTCAGCAGAACATCGCTGTAAACCTCGGCCTTGTGAAAGTGCAAACACTGCCCTTGCGCCCTTGTCCCTCAACCTTACCTCATGATGTGACTAATTCAGTGAATTCATCAAAACTGTAAGGGTTACAACTAAAGCAGCCCTAAAGACTAAGTGGATATAAGGTGACATACGTATAATTTTCATACACTATTTGTCCAAAAAGTCCTGAGGCATTGGTGCGGTGGTCTAGTCAGAGTCACAAGGGGCCAACCATCCTGTTTTGCCCAAGTCTGCCGAGACCTACTAGTTCCCATTCCCAGGACTCACACGTGAGGGAGGAACATTTTTAGTGATTAGCCTGCCCAGTTTGGTTCTGAAAAACGCTTTCCTGTACCCTGCACATGTGCACAGATGGAGCATAAATGCTCCAGAACCATTGACCAAACGCAAGACTAGGCTTATAACCAACGCAATGTAATGGCATTGCCGTAAAACCCTCGCCGCTGTTCTATTTTGAAAACCCATCAGAACTTCACTGCCACCATTTAACCATTCTTCAGCCGCAGCTGCACTAACTGTAATCAGATTCAAACCAACAGTCCCCCAAAGCAACCCGGCCTTTTCAATCTGTTTCTTTCGTAGCTCACCTGCACTGGTTGTGGGTTGAGAACGACTGTGTAACTTAAAGGCTTTGTAAAACCTGAACGAGAAGCAACCCTGTGCAATAGCTAAGCACACTGCAATGGCAGCTGCTGCACTCTGACATAGATAGTAATAATATGTAGAGTACAAGAAAGTAGAGGCTATCAAAGGAACATAGAGCAGGAAGGTCAGTGGAAAACAGAAAATAATAATTCTACTGCTGTGCTGCGAGTGTGCACGACTTTTGTACTGGAGAGGTTTCTGCAGTGCTTCCAGTCGATCGACAACCAAACACAAAAGCATCAGCTGATTGAAGTTAAATGCAAGCTGTTGAGGCAGCTGGTTTGATAGAATCGAAAAGTGTGAACATCTAAGGAACCAGTAATCTATCGGGAACAGATAGAACAGGGACCACCTATTATCACACAGATTCAGCAGAACATCACTGTAGACCTCGGCTTTGTGAAAGTGCAGTGCTGCCCCGGCGTCCTTGTCTCTTAACATTACCCCAAGAACTGACAAATTCAATGAATTCATCAAAACTGTAAGCGTTACGACTAGACCAGCCCTAATGGAGCCGAAAGGATTGACTGAAGTTATATACAAAAACCAATGCAACAGAAATGTTCCTATACCATTCAGCTTGCAACCTTTACCACAATAAGCAGCCGCAAAAGCCTTAGATAGATGTTTAGCGCCCCGAAAATTACCTGTTCTGATAAATGACATTAACGGAAGGTTGTCATACTTAGCAGGATTTAGGGTGAGAAAGCTCTTATGGTTGTCATCGGTGATTAGTGACTGATAAAAACAAGTGAAGTAAGAACAAAGGCTTGAAGATGAGTTCAAAGTTTGCAGAATGCAGTGCTCTTTGGTGAAGTTGGTTCCACTGTTGTTGAAGAAGATTGTAGCCTGACTGGTCGTACAAATGTGCAACAGGACAATGAAGATGGCTTTTCTGAAAAGTGCAGTGTTTTAGCACAGCATACTCATGGAACATCTTGTAAGTAAATCAAATTTTTTTTGCATCATCACTATTAGTTCAAAATTTATTGTCAGTAGTGGTTTGATCTTTTCACAGTTTATTAGTTCAGAACAGGATTTCCGATATGAAACCATACCGTTCGTATGATGAAGGTTCACTTTAACGGCAATGACCAAACCCTAATACAATAAAAAGCATACCTCTCTTCTCCAAACAGATCTCTCATGCTATTCTCTCTAGCTTGGCTAATGCGCGCTGTAGTTCTGTGCACAGCTAACAATACCCGACTTTGCCAGGATAATTGACTCCCATGTGTAACAATCGCACTGAGACTATTTCTCATTGCTCTGCTACTCAACTGTTGAACTTTGTGGTTTCAAAGAAGGACATGTATGGCAGCTGAGCTAACCAAATTGAAATGTTTTAGAGAGATAATTGATACTCCTCAAGAACAGTGCAGTAAGCTCAGTCATAAACTCTTGACTCTAGAGTGTTTGCAAGTGTCTACGCAAGAGTCCCGAGACTTTGGAGACTTGAATGATGATGATTTTAATGATCTTTCTCTCACTCTCCTCGATCCTAGATGATTGCCTCCCTGAGGATAAGCGTGCCTTCTTTCAAGTTTCTGTCACATGCTAAGACTAACAGGTAGAAAGGCAAAACATTTGGTTGGGGTTTCTCAGAAGTTGGTGCGGTGAAGTATGGTTGTTTTTACAATCGGTCAACCCAATGAAATTTTATTCTTATTTGGACAAGTGAAGCGTTTTGTACCATAACATGTCTGTCCAAATCATGTGCTAAGTGGCCGTCCATAAACGATGTCGTTCCAAAATAGCGATTTTTGGACCCCCCTACCCACAAACTAGCCTTGCATCGTTTCTTGGGGACCCCCTCCCCTAAGACGACGTCGTTTTCGTTTTACCCCGCCCCCGATAAAAGGGCAGTACATAGAGTACCGCCACGTTTTCTTATTACCATACAGCGCAATCAATTGAATAAATCCCTACAACCACTCTGGGAACCTTTTCTGCATGTAGAAAGGTTTGGCAGAATATGCATAAATCGAAAATATTGCCATCGAAGTGCCCTAAAACTCCGAAAAAAAGCAACATCGTTTTTTGCTAACCCCCTCCCCCTCCTACTGCATCGTCTATCGTCGCATTTCGGGCGACCCCCACCCTACCCCCTCTGGAAGGGTGTCACTTATGGACGGCCCCTAATGTGCTGTCCACGTCTGTCCAAATCATGTGCTAAATGTGCAAGGATTGAGTTGTAATGTAATCAGTCACGTTTACTATTCTTTTCAGAGGGTACTTGACCCTTTCTCCTAGGTTATATTTTTTCTCTTGAATTCTTGTGTTTACAGTTTCAATAAGCTGCTTTTTGTAACAATTTTATCAGTTTCCACTGCCACTGTATTTCTGCTGAAGAACAAGTTACACAAACCCAAGACTGCATTATACCAGAGGCACATGCAGAAAATATAGGTACGAAAAGAAAACAACCACCCTAACCTCTCTCCAGTCTTCAGGTACGAGTATGGAAGCCAGTCCGCAGCTGCCCTACTGAAGCTCTAATCTTTGGTACTACAGGCTTGGTCAGAATATCAAGCGCTTGTTGCAACAGCGCTGGAACGATTGGTGGAAGTTACTTGAGCGGGAGGCTTGAATCTCTGTACATACGTTCCCTGCCTTGTTTGAAAACTCTTTCCTGTATCCCACACAAGTGCCATTATGAAGCAGAAATGCAGCAGAACCATTGAGCAAGCGAAGGACTGCACTTATGGATGCAATGGTAAAAATAGAAAAGGAAAGTACTAACACCAAAAAGCTCATCAGGATTACATGTATAATACGTAATAATTAACCAATGTTGAGACGCCACTACACACACACACACTGTAAGGGGCCGTCGACAAATTAGCAAGTCCGACTCGGAGTTTGCCACTCGGAGTTAGGAAGTCCGAGTCGGAGTTCAGAGCGTAACTCCGAGTCGGAGTTTGGCCAAGTAACTCGGGGTTCATTTGACACTCTCAGATGTCAAGCGATGATTGATCTCTTACAGATTAACACATGTTGGCCGGCCGCCGGGCCAAATGGGCTGGGAGCATCTCACTTACATGCAGACACACTCTTTATTAGATTTTAACAGCTGCTGAGCTTGAGTGCAAAACAATTAGCCACACGGTGCGTGTTAGTTTTCTTTCTTCGCTGCGGCTTTCTTCGCGATCGGTGGAGTATTTTCTTTGTAGCGCTTGCAGCTGTTGACACATTTGGCCGATTGATCGCTCGACTCCGGGCCACCACATTTGCCACTCGACCGCACCGACTCCGTGGATTAGAGTTTAGAACTCTGATGACAGTTGCGTCATAGCTGGCGCCTTTCCATTTAGCGCTCACTCGGGCGCCCGGCTTACACTCAACACTGCAGTCAATCAAAATATTTTTCTGCAGAACCGTTTTGTCAGTGGTGTCACCGTCAAACCGAACAAGAATTTTAGCGTTCGCTGTGGTCATAATTAGTTGACACAGAAACACTGTGCATCAAAGGACAGAAATAGACAGCACTGCGCCGGATGGGAGTATGTGTTGTAAGTAAAGTGCGTTCGTTTGTGGATCGGGCCGCCTAGATTAGCCGTGTTGTGCTAACTGATTATCGCCTTTTCTTTGGGTCAGAGCATGTGGCAGATCACTTGCGATCCGTTGCTTTGACTGAGAGAGAGGGCCAGAGGGTGGCCGGTTGCGCAATTAGTGCTGGCCGAGTCTCACAATTACCAGAGGGGATTAGCCGTATCGAGTTACATACAGACCATCCGAAACTCCGACTCGGAGTTACGCTCTGAACTCCGACTCGGACTTTCTAACTCCGAGCGGTCAGCGGGCTGCTCGGAGTTAGAAAATGTCGACGGCCCCTAAGCAGATTGAAACCAACGGTTCCCCAAAGTAATCGGGCTTTTTCCATCTGCTATTTTCGTGCCAGACCTCCGCTGCTTGTTGGATCTGAACGACCGTGCAACTAACTTAAAGGCTCTGTAAAGCTTGTAGGAGAAACAACTCTGTGCAATAGCAATGCAATGGATAGAATAGAGACAACGAGCCATCAAACACATTCAGCAGAACATCGCTGTACACCTCCGCGCTGTAAAAGTGCAACGCTGCCCCTACGTCCTTCTCTCTCAACATTACCTCAAGAACTGACAAATTCAGTGAATTCATCATACATGTAAAAGGGGGGGGTCTGGGGGGGGTCTGCCCCCCACCCGACTTAGGCCAGACCCCCCCCCCCACGGATGGGGACCCCCCACCCCGAGACGATTTCACCGACCCTCCCTCCGATTTTTCTGGCAAGTAAATTTTCGAGCAACTTTTTGCAATTTTTTACACTTTCACACACAAAAATTGCCAAAATCGCCTGCAAAACAGCACTTTTTAGCTGTATTTCAGCCCAAATTAGCGATTTTTGGCGATTTTTAGGCCAAAAATTGCGATTTTTCTCGATTTTTGAGCGTTTTTTAGTGCCCACCCCCCTCCCCCAAAATTTTGGCTCAGACCACCCCGGCCGGCGCCAGACCCCCCATAACCCCCCCTCCCCCCATCGGCGGATGACCTGTTACATGTATGGAATTCATCAAAACTGTTAGTTACAGCTAGAGCAGCCCTAGAGACTAAATGGATATAAGATGCCATTCCTATAATTTTATAAAATATTTGACAAAAAATTCCTGAGGCATTGGTGTGGTTTTCCAGTCAGAGGCACAAGGGGGCCAATCATCCCGCTTTGCCCATGTCTGCCTAGACCTACTAAAGTCTGTTCAAAAGTCTTTGGCGCTGGGTACATTCAGCAGTGTCCCGAATTTATGTGTGGTGTGAACCCCATACATGTATATATGGACCTGTTCCTCTCATCAACGAGACTACTATACTGTTCTCGAAATTCGCATATTGAACTTTAGTTAGAAGCAAGAAGCCTAACAAAAAAATCGACTTTTTTGGCAAAGCGCCAATTTTTGTGTCGATACCAGATTCGCATTACCCAACCTTCAGGCATCTCGAAAATGCTACCATATATGGGTCTAGGAACAACCCTGCCGAAGTTACACTCGATTTTCTAACGCTGACAAGCAGTCAAAATTTTGCTCTCCCATAGTTAAGCACAAAAATTCATTCAAGATCGAACACATGGGGTTTTTTTCTTCCAACCAATTTCAGCTTCACGGTTCTATATTATTTCGGACATGCTGAATCCAGCGGTCACATTGGTTCTGCTCTACGACTTTGATTTTTGCTAGAAATTTGACCTCGAAGTTAGGGTGTACACCTGAATGGGAGAGCAAAATTTTGACCACTTGTCAGCATAAAAAAAAAATCGAGTGTAACTTTGGCAGCGTTGATCGTAGACCCATATATAGTAGTATTTTCGAGATGCCTGAAGGTTGAGGAACGCGAATCTGGTATCGGCGCAAAAATTGGCGCTTTGCCAAAAAAGTCGAATTTTTTGTCAGGCCCCTTTCTTCTAAGCAAAGTATAATATGCAAATTTCGAGAACAGTATGGTTGTCTCGATGATGAGAGGAACAGATCCATATATACATGTGTGGGGTTTTGACCAGGGCCACATAAGATACATTGGGCTATGCATTTCTGAAATTTAGGGTGACACCCTAACTTCGAGGTCAAATTTCTAGCAGAAATCAAAGTGGTAAAGCAAAACCAATGTGACCGCTGATTCAGCATGTCCGAAATAATATAGAACCGTGAAGCTGAAATTGGTTGGAAGAGAAAAACCCCCATGTGTGCCGCGTCGGTGGCTCAGTGGGTAGCTCGCTGCCTCTGAGTCACGGCGGCCGCTGCATCCCTAGTGGTTGTAGTGGTTCATCCTCTCGGCGTGGCAAGTTTCTTGCTGCAAAGAGTTGGTCGTCGGCACAACGCTCCACCCAGGCCACCGAAAGCTGGTTACAGCAAGTAGGTAAAAATGGGAACCAACTGGATCTGCCATTGCACCAAAGCCGCTCCTACAGCATGCCACATTGGAGAAAAGATCAACGACGTCAGGTGCCGTCTGAGAAACCAGCAATAAGGCCAATACCGGTTTGGCCTCTTCGCCGGGCGGCCGTTGGGAGCTGTCGGCACCATGACGTCACCACGCCAGGCGCTCTCTTAGTACCTGGCGCCCAACAGCATGGCTAGAGTGGCTTGGCAGTGAAAGGAGGGCAAACGTCCGAGATGACGAATACGGGGGTTGCGCAATGGACCGCAGAGGTCTGAGCGTAGGGCCGTAAGGCCCCCCCACACATCGGATCGGATCGGATCGACCCCCATGTGTTCGATCTTGAATGAAATATTGTGCTTAACTATGGGAGAGCAAAATTTTCACCGCTTGTCAGCGTTAGGAAATCGAGTGTAACTTTGGTAGAGTTGATCGTAGACCCATATATGGTAGTATTTTCGAGATGCCTGAAGGTTGGGGAATGCGAATCTGGGATCGACACAAAAATTGGCGCTTTGCCAAAAAAGTCGATTTTTTGTCAGGCTTCTTGCTGCTAACTAAAGTTCAATATGCAAATTTCGAGAACAGTATAGTAGTCTCGTTGATGAGAGGAACAGATCCATATATACATGTATGGGGTTCACACCACGCATAAATTCGGGACACTGCTGGATGCACCCAGCGCCCAAGATTCTTGAACAGACTTTAGTTCCCATTCCCAGGACTCACATGTGAGGGCGGAATGTCTTTTGTGATTAGCCTACCCAATTTGGTTCTGAAAAACGCTTTCCTGTACCCTGCACATGTGCACAGATGGAGTATAAATGCTCCGGAACCATTGACCAAACGCAATAGTGGGCTTATAACGAACACAATTTCATAGCATTGGTGTAAAACGGTCCCCGCTGTACTAAATTGAAAAGCTCTCAGAACTTCACTGCCATAAATTGACCATTCTTCAGCCGCAACTGCACTAACTGTAATCAGATTTAAACCAACAGTCCCCCAAAGCAATCCGGCCTTTTCCATCTGTTTCTTTCTTAGCTCACCTGCACTGGTTGTGGGTTGAGAACGACTGTGTAAGTTAAAGGCCTTGTAAAACCTGCACGAGAAGACACCTTGTGCAATAGCTAAGCACACTGCAGTGGCAGCTGCTGCACTCTGAACTAGATGGTAATAATACGGAGAGTACAAGAATGTGGAGGCTATCCGAGGGACACAGAGCAGGAAGGTCAGTGGAAAACAGAAAATAATAATTCTACTGCTGTGCTGCGAGTGTGCACGACTTTTGTAACGGAGAGGTTTCTGCAGTGCTTCCAGTCGGTCAACAACCAAACACAAAAGCATCAGCTGGTTGAAGTTAAATGCAAGCTGTTGAAGGAGCTGGTTTGAGCGAATCAAAGTATGTGAACAGCTATAGAACCAGTAATCTATCGGCAATAGATAGAACAACGACCACGAATCATCAAACAAATTCAGCAGAACATCACTGTAGACCTCGGCCTTGTGCAGCGCTGCCCCGGCATCCTTGTCTCTCAACATTACCCCAAGAACTGACAAATTTAGTAAATTCATCAAAACCGCTAGGGCTGAAACTAAACCAGCCCTAATGGAGCTAAACGGGTAGACTGAAATTCTGTACAAAAACCAATCCAACAGAAATGTTCCTATACCGTTCAGTTCCACTCTACGATGGAGAACTAGCAATCACACAATCTGTACACCGTTTTTGTCATCCCCTTCACATTGGTAATAATTTCGACATTTGTCATCCACACCAACACAGTTCTCTTTTCATGCAATACATTTCATGCATTTTATTCAGTATTCCCAAAATACTCAGAATACCAGGTATGGGTATTTATTAAAATACCTGGAATCGGTAGGTAGTCCCAAAAATACCTATTTTTCGGTATGGTTCGGTATACCCAATGAACAAAAAGAAAGTACTAACACCAAAAAGACTCATTAGGATTATATGTCCAGTAATTAACCAATATTGAGAAGCCACTAAATACACACACAAACTGTAAGCAGATTAAAACTTGTAGGAAATCCAACTCTGAGCAATAGCTGTACACACAGGAATGATGGCTGTTGCCGAACCAACAATACTGTAGCAAGATAACTGTAGAGTGAAAGAATGTAGAAACTACCTTAGGAATAGAAAACAGGAGGCTCAACACCAGGACGGAAATAATCATTCTTCTACTGTCTCTGAGCGTGCACAACTTTTGCACTGAAACGGCTTTTGCAGTGCTTGCAGTTGGTCAACAATCAAACACAAAAGCATTAGCTGATGAAAGCTAAATGCAAGGTCTTGGAAGAGTACATTTGATTGTTGCAAAACTGCCGATCACCTAAATGAATCAATGGTTTAAGCCGAATAGATGGAAGAGGGAGAACGAGCCATCAAGCACATTCAGCAGAACATCGCTGTACACCTCGGCCTTGTAAAAGTGCAACGCTGCCCTTGCGTCCTTGTCTCTCAACATTACCTCAAGAACTGGCAAATTCAGTGAATTCATCAAAACTGTAAGGGCTACAACTACAACTAAAGACTAAATGGATATAAGATGACATTCCTATAATTTTCATAAAATATTTGTGCAAAAAGTCCTGAGGCATTGGTGTGATGGTCTAGTCAGAGCCACAAGGGGCCAACCATCCCGCTTTGTCCATGTCTGCCTAGACCTACTAAAATTTAGTTCCCATTCCCAGGACTCACATGTGAGGGAGGAATGTGTTTTGTGATTAGCCTACCGAATTTCGTTCTGAAAAACGCTTTCCTGTACCCTGCACATGTGCACAGATGGAGCATAAATGCTCCAGAACCATTGACCAAACGTAAGACTGGGCTTATAACGCGCGCAATGTAATTGCAGTACCATAAAACCCACCCCACCGTTCTAAATTGAAAAGCCATCAGAACTGCACTGCCAAAAATTGACCATTCTTTTGCCGCAAGTGCACTAACTGTAATCAGATTCAAACCAACAGTCCCCCAAAGCAACCCGGCCTTTTCCATCTGTTTCTTTCTTAGCTCACCTGCACTGGTTGTGGCTTGAGAACGACTGTATAACTTATAGGCTTTATAAAACCTGCATGAGAAGCCACCCTGTGCAATAGCTAAACACAAAGGAATGACAGCTGTTGCACTGCGAACCAGATGCCGATAATACATAGAGGACAAGAAAGTGGAGGCTGTCCGAGGGACAGAGAGCAGGAGGGTCAGTGCAAAACAGAAAATAATAATTCTACTGCTGTGCTGCGAGTGTGCACGACTTTTGTACTGGAGAGGTTTCTGCAGTGCTTCCACTCGGTCAACAACCAAACACAAAAGCATCAGCTGATTGAAGTTAAATGCAAGCTGTTGACTGAGCTGGTTTGATAGAATCGAAAAGTGAGAACATCTAAGGAACCAGTAATCTATCGGGAACAGATAGAACAGGGACCACCTATCATCACACA
The DNA here is from genome assembly GCA_030248155.1 of Sabatieria punctata. NCBI lineage: Eukaryota > Metazoa > Nematoda > Chromadorea > Araeolaimida > Comesomatidae > Sabatieria > Sabatieria punctata. The sequence goes on along the minus strand of JASANB010000541.1, from coordinate 98,142 downwards.
GATTCAGCAGAATATCACTGTAGACCTCGGCCTTGTGAAAGTGCAGTGCTGCCCCAGCGTCCTTGTCTTTCAACATTACCTCAAGAACTGACAAATTCAATGAATTGATCAAAACCGTGAGGATTGAAACTAAACCAGCCCTAATGGAGCTAAACGGGTAGACTGAAATTCTGTACAAAAACCAATCCAACAGAAATGTTCCTATACCATTCAGCTTGCAACCTTTACCACAATTAGCAGCCGCTAAAGCCTTAGACAGATGTTTAGCGCCCCGAAAATTACCTGTTCTGATTAATAAAATTAGCGGAAGGTTGTCATACTTAGCAGCATTTACAGTGAGAAAGCTCTTATGGTTGTCATCGGTGATTAGTGACTGATAAAAACAAGTGTAGTAAGAACAAAGGCTTGAAGATGAGTTCAAAGTCTGCAGAATGCAGTGCTCTTCGGTGAAGTTGGTTCCGCTGTTGTTGAAAAAGATTGTAGCCTGACTGGTCGTACAAATGTGCAAGAGGACAATGAAGATGGCTTTTCTGAAAAGTGCAGTGTTTTAGCACAGCATACCCATTCAACATCTTGTAATTAAATCAAAATTTTAGTTCATCATCATTATTTGTTTAAAATTTATTGTTAGTAGTGGTTTCATCTTTTCACAGTTTATTAGTTCAGAACAGGATTTCCGATATGAAGCCATACCGTTCCTATGAGGGAAGTTCACTTTAACGGCAATGACCAAACCCTAGTACAATAAAAAGCATACCTCTCCTCTCCAAACAGATCTCTCATGCTTTTCTCTCTAGCTTGGCTAATGCGCGCTGTAGTTCTGTGCACAGCTAACAATACCCGACTTTGCCAGGATAATTGACCCCCATGTGCAACAATCGCACTGAGACTATTTCTCATTGCTCTGCTACTCAACTGTTGAACTTTGTGGTTTCAAAGAAGGACATGTATGGCAGCTGAGCTAACCAAATTGAAATGTTTTAGAGAGATAATTGATACTCCTCAAGAACGATGCAGTAAGCTCAGTCATAAACTCTTGACTCTAGAGTGTTTGCAAGTGTCTACGCAAGATTCCCGAGACTTTGGGGACTTGAATGATGACGATCTTAGTGATCTTTCTCTCGCTCTCCTCTATCCTAGATGATTGCCTCCCTGAGGATAACTGTGCTTTCTTTCAGGTTTCTGTCACATACTAATAGTGCGGCTGACAGATTGAAATGGAAGCAAGGTACGGCTGCGGGAAATTCAGATTGTTTGCAACCGTGAACAAACTTGGTCCAAATAGATATAGATGTTCAAACTTGTTGAAACTATTTTGCTGACCTATAATGCAAGCAAACCTATAATGTAAATAAGTTTACTCCCTGCTGCCACATACAGTTTTAACGATAGAAAACTAGCAATCAGACAATCTGTTCACCGTTTTCGCCGTCCCGTTCACATTGGTAATTGCGACATTTGTCATCTACACAGCTACCATCAACACAGTGCTCTTTCCATGCAATACAGTCACTGCACTAATTCAGAGATGATTTTATTCAGTCTTCCAAAAATAATCGGTATATACCAGGTATGGGTATATTAAAATATTATTAAAATAGAAATAAAATAATATTTTATATTATTAATAATATTAAAATAGAATTGGTAGGTATTTATTGGGTAGGTATTGCCAAAAATACCCATTTTTCGGAATGGTTCTGTATACTCAATGATAAGTAGTTTGTGTGTGTATGTACAAAGAACAGTACAAGGTAGCAGTTAAGAAGTATATCTCGTAAGTGCTGTGTGTGTCCAGCTGTAAAGATTGTAAAGATACAAAACAACAGAAAACGCGAAAAAATTGAAGAAATGTGGTAGGGGTTTTTTGGTGCTGTGAAGTATGGTTCTTTTTACAATTGGTGAAACAAATGAAATTTTAGTCTTATTTGGACAAGTCAAGTGTTTTGTACCATGCCACGTTTGTTCAAATCATGTGCTTGTGCAAGGTTTGAGTTGTAATCATTCATGTTTGCTATTCTTTTCCGAGGGTAGGGTAGTCAACCCTTTCTCCTAGGTTATATTTTTTCTCTTGAATTCTTGTGTTTACAGTTTCAATAAGCTGCTCTTTGTAACAATTTTAGCAATTTCCACTGCCACTGTATTTCTGCTGAAAAATATGTTACAAAAGCCAAAACTGCAGTATACCAGAGGCACAAGCACAAAATATAGTTATGAAAAGAAAACAACCACGCTAACCTCTCTCCAGTGTTCAGGCAGAAGTATGCAAGCCAGTCCACAGCTGCCCTACTGAAGCTCTAATCTTTGGCACTACAGGCTTGGTAAGAATATCAAGCCCTTGTTGGAACAGCGCTGGAACGATTTAGTCCCTTGAGCGGGAGGCTTGAATCTCTGTACATATGTTCCCCATCTTTTTTTGAAAACGCTTTCCTGTATCCCACACAAGTGCACAAATGAAGCAGAAATATAGCAGAACCATTGAGCAAGCGCACGACGGCGTTTATACTGGATGTAATGGTAAAAAAAGAAAAAGAACGTACTAACACAAAAAAGGCTCATCAGGATTACATGTATAATAAATTAACAAATATTGAGATTCCGACTACACACACAGACTGTAAGCAGATTCATTACCGTACCAACAATAGTAAGATAACTGTTGAGTGCAAGTATATAGAAGCTACCTTAGGAATAGAAAACAGAAGGCTCAACACCAGGGCGGAAATAACTATTCTTCTACTGTACTCTGACTGTGCACGACAATCAAACACAAAAGCATTAGCTGATTAAAGCTAAATGCAAGGTATTGGAAGAATACACTTGATTGTTCCAAAACTGCCAAACACCTAAATGAACCAATGGTTTAAGCCGAACAGATAGAACAGTGACAACGAGAAATCAAACACATTCAGCAGAACATTGCTGCATTGCTGTACACCTCGGCCTTGTGAAAGTGCAACGCTGCCCTTGCGTCCTTGTCCGTGCTAAATGCAAGGTCCTGGAAGAGTACAGTTGATTGTTCCAAAACTGCTGAACAATTAGTGAACCACTGCTTTAAGTGGAATGTATAGAACAGAGACAACGAACCATCAAACACATTCAGCAGAACATCGCTGTACACCTCCGCCTTGTGAATGTGCAAACGCTGCCCTTGTGCCCTTGTCCCTCAACATTACCTCAAGAACTGACAAATTCAGTGAATTCATCAAAACTGCAAGGGTTATAACTAAAGCAGTCCTAAAGACTAAATGGACATAAGGTGACATTCCAATAATTTCATAAAATATTTGTCCAAAACGTCCTGAGGAATTGGTGTGGTGGTCTAGTCAGACCCACAAGGGGCCAACCATCCCGCTGCGCCCATGTCTGCCTAGACCTTCTAGTTCCCATTCCCAGGACTCACATGTGAGGGAGGAATGTGTTTTGTGATTAGGCTACCCAATTTGGTTCTGAAAAACGCTTTCCTGTACCCTGCACATGTGCACAGATGGAGCATAAATGCTCCAGAACCATTGACCAAACGCAAGACTTGGCTTATAACGAAGACAATGCCATAGCATTGCCCTAAAAACATCGCCGCTGTTGTAAATTGAAAAGCCATCAGAAGTCCATAGACATAATTTGACCATTCTTTAGCCGCAACTGTACTAACTGTAATCAGATTCAAACCAACAGTTGCCCAAAGCAATCCGGCCTTTTCCATCTGTTTATTTCTTAGCTCACCTGCACTGGTTGTTGGTTGAGAACGACTGTGTAACTTATAGGCCCTGTAAAACTTGTGTGAGAAGCCGCCCTGGGCAATAGCTAAACACACAGGAATGGCAGCTGCTGCACAGCGAACCAGATACTGATAATACATAGAGGACAGGAAAGTGGAGGCTGTCCGAGGGACACAGAGCAGGAAGGTCAGTGCAAAACAGAAAATAATAATTCTACTACTGTGCCGTGAGTGTACTCGACTTTTGTACTGTAGAGGTTTCTGCAGTGCTTCCAGTCGGTCAACAACCAAGCACAAAAGCATCAGCTGGTTGAAGTTAAATGCAAACTGTTGAAGGAGCTGGCTTGCTGGAACGAAAAACCGTGAACAGCTAACAAACCAGTGATGTATCGGCAACAGATAGAACAGCGACCACGAATCATCACACAAATTCAGCAGAACATCACTGTAGACCTCGGCCTTGTGAAAGTGAAGCGCTGCCCCGGCGTCCTTGTCTCTCAACATTACCTCAAGAACTGACAAATTCAACGAATTCATCAAAAGTGTAAGCGTTACGACTAGACCAGCCCTAATGGAGCCGAACGGATGGACTGAAGTTATATACAAAAACCAATGCAACAGAAATGTTCCTATTCCATTCAGTTTGCAGCGTTCACCACATTAAGCAGCTGCTAAAGCCTTAGACCGATGTTTAGCGCCCAGAAAATTACCTGTGCTCATTAATGACCTTAACCAAGGGTCGTAATACTTATCAGAATTTAGGTTGATAGAGTCCTTATGGTTCTCATGGGTGATTAGTGACTGATAAAAAAAAGTGTAGTAAGAACAAAGGCTTGAAGATGAGTTCCAAGTTGGCAGAATGCAGTCCTCTTCGGTGAAGTTGGTTCCGCTGTTGTTGAAGGAGATTGTAGCCTGATTGGTGGTACAAATGTGCAGCAGGACAATGAAGATGGCTTTTCTGAAAAGCGCAGTGTTTTAGCACTACATACTCATGCTTTATTTCAACATCTTGTAAGTAAATCAATTTTTTTTGTGCATCATCACGATTAGTTCAAAATTGATTGTCAATAGTGGTTTGATCTTTTTACAGTTTGTTGGTGCAGAACAGGATTTCCGATATGAAACCATACCGTTTGTTTGACGAAGGTTCACTTTAAAGGCAATGCCCAAACTTTGTAGAATAATAAGCATACCTCTGTTCTCCAAACAGATCTCTCACGCTTTCCCTCTAGCTTGGCCAATGCGCGCTGTAGTTCTGTGCAAAGCTAATAATACCCAACTTTGCCAGGATAATTGACTCCCACGTGTAACAATCGGACTGAGACCATTTCTCATTGTTCTGCTACTCAACTGTTGAACCTTGTGGTTTCAAAGACGGACAACTGAGGTAAAACCTAATTGAAATGTTTTAGAGAGATAATTGATGCTCCTCAAGAACAGGGTGGTAAGCTGAGTCATAAACTCTTGACTTTAGAGTGGTTGCAAGTGTCTACGCAAGATTCCTCAGCCTTTGGGGACTTGAATGATGATGATCTTAGTGATCTTTCTCTCGCTCTCCTCTATCCTAGATGATTGCATCCCTCAGGATAACGGTGCTTTCTTTCAGGTTTCTGTCACATGCTTAGACCTAATTCGTAGTACTACAAACTACTAACTACAAACTACATATTTTCGGTGATTATGACGTCATCAAGACTACAAATTAACTAAGACTACATATTACGACTACAAATTGACTACAAACTACTTTTTCATAATTCGCGAATTTGTTGTCAATTTGTAGCCATTTTTGTTGGAAATTTTCCGATTTTCTAATGTAATTTTATACAAATTGAGTCCCCAATCGGCCTTTGAGCTGTCTTGAGCTTATGATAGGCTTACCAAATACCAAGAACGAGCTATTCTTTATGTAAAGTGTTAGAAAGTTCAATTTTCCAATTTTCCCGCTTTTTACTACTGTTATTTAGATATCTTAATATTAAAATGAAACTATTTTAATAGTGCCATTTTAATAGTATTAAATCCATATTAATATTAAAATAGAGGGCCTGCTATTATATTAAGACGCAATTTCTGAGAGAATTGGAAGTGCCTCCCCAAATCGGGTCAGGGTCACATCACCGATTTGCCTCATTTTTATATATGTGAGAGTACGTATATGACGAAAAAATAAGAACCCCAAAGTATGAGCTCCGATGGGCCCCCCAGAGCGCCAGGCCCCCCTCCAAAGTAGGGGTGGTCGGGCTGAAAAAACGAAAAAAGTACCCTAACTTCAAAACGTGATTTCAAGCTCGTGCTTGGTCGTAGGATGAAAGTTGACACACAAACAGATGCGGCCAGACTCGGAGATTTCGAAAATGGTATCTAAAGTGCGGATGGATGCTGCCTACCGGAGTTATAGGCTAAAAACGCGGTTTTACACCAATTTTGTGCCACACCGACAAACACGTTTGACCAAATTTTCATACATTAGGATCCTAGGCGAGGTCCAGTTTTTATATATAATATAGCCTAGTAAATTCCCTACATGCATGCAAAATATAGCCGAAATCGACTCATACCGTTAGGTCGAAATTCGCCCTCAAAATCAAAATCGAAAATTTTTTTGTGCTGAATTGGAACAAAAATTGTTGCACGAGGCAAACTTTAGGCGTAGACCAGTTCGTCAAAAACTTTTTGACTGCATTTTAGAATATACTATTAAAATGCATTAAAATACTGTTAAAATTGTTATTTAATAGTATTAATATTAAATCTAAATTAAAATTAGCAGGGGACTATTATATTAATATTAAATTAAAATTAAAATCGGCTAGTTCTATTATATTAGTATTAAATTAAAATGAAATTTCACTATTAAAATTACAGTATTTTTAACCCTATAAATTTTGAAGAAAAAAGGTGACCACATGATTGATTAGTTTTAAAAAATATCTCATTCTATTTTTGAAAAATACAAAATGTTCAGCATTGAAATTCTATTAAACATTGAATTCCGTCTGTTTGTTTTCAGAAATATCTATTAGAAGAGGCGATTTTTTCACAGAAAAACAATTAAAGGGCTTCCTGTCATTATTTTTGCAAAGCATTTCTATGACTGATTGTTTAATTGGTAAAATTTGCAGTAATAGCGAATTTCTGACGTTTGATAACCTGACTACAAATGGACTACAAACTAAAACTACATATTTTTTGAACCTGAATTTGACAACTACAAACTAAGACTACAAATTATTTTCGCGGAAATTTTTAACTACAAACTAAGACTGCAAATTTAAATTGTCTCAGGAAATAGGTCTACACATGCTAATAATTTTGTTGACAGATTGAATGCCATTCACATTGGTAATAGCGACATTCGTCATCCACAGAGCTACCCCAAACACTGCTTTTTCCATGCTTTCCGGCACCATTTCCGTTTCTAATATGGGACCCTAAACCGCGTAGACTTGTCATCGGTAAGTAGTGCGTCAAATTCAAATCACTCAAGCACTTAAACCTTCTACTGAATCTAAATCGTGTTCAGTCCCCACGCCACCTCTGCTATTCGCTGCCTTCCAGATCGTACCAGAACCACTTCGATTATCCAGCGGCAGCCCGCCACTCACGATTCCCACTCTTCTAGCTTCTGTACTTATTCAACATGCTCTCTTCTTGCAGGTACACCACTTCGATCCACTTCAAATCGCCCCGCCGAAGTTCTATCCCCAGAGTCGGCCGATTTGGAGTGGAAGAAGGTGAAGCTGCCGATTTTCTTTCAGCTTTTCACGATTCCCACTCTTGTAGCTTCTGTACTTATTCAACATGCTCTCTCCTTCCAGGCACACCTTTACTGCACATGTACAAAACATAGGTAAACCCAAAACGGTATTTCAAACAGCTATTGCAGTATGATAATTAACCAATATTGAGAAGCCACTACACACAGAAACTGTCAGCAGAGTCAAGCTACAGTTCCCCAAACTAATCCGGACTTTTCCATCTGCATTTTTCGTGCATGTCCTGTGATGCTTGTTGGATCTGAACGACCGTGCAACTAACTTAAAGGCTCTGTAAAACTTGTAGGAAATCCTACTCTGTGCAATAGCTGTGCACACAGGAATTGCGGCTGTTACCGTACCAACAATAGCAAGATAACTGTAGAGCGCAAGAATATAGAAACTACCTTAGGAACAGAAAACAGAAGGCTCAACACCGATTGTTCCAAAACTGCCGAACACTTAAATGAACCACTGGTTTAAGCCAAAGAGATTGAACATGACAATGAGCCATCAAAAACATTTAGAACTGTAAGGGTTACAACTAAAGCAGCCCAAAAGATTAAATGGATATAAGGTGACAGTCCTATGATTTCATAAAATATTTATCCAAAAAGTTCTGAAGCATTGGTGTGGTGGTCTAGTCAGAGCCACAAGGGGCCAACCATCCCGCTTTGCCCATGTCTGCCTAGACCTACTAGTTCCCATTCCCAGGACTCACATGTGAGGGAGGAATGTGTTTTATGATTAGCCTACCCAATTTGGTTCTGAAAAACGCTTTCCTGTACCCTGCACATGTGCACAGATGGAGGATAAATGCTCCAGAACCATTGACCAAACGCAAGACTGGGCTTATAGCCAGCGCAATGTAATAGCATTGCCGTAAAACCATCACCGCCGTTGTAAATTGAAAAGCCATCAGAACTAGACGGCCATAAATTGAAAACTCTTTAGCCGCAACTGCACTTACAGTAATCAGATTCAAACCAACAGTTCCCCAGAGCAATCCGGCCTTTTCCATCTGTTTCTTTCTTAGCTCACCTGCACTGGTTGTTTGAGAACGACTGTGTAACTTAAAGGCTTTGTAAAACCTGCACGAGAAGCAACCCTGTGCAATTGCTAAACACACTGGAATCGCAGCTGTTGCACTTTGAACCAGATAGTTATAATACGTAAAGTGCTCAGAGTACAAGAAAACAGAGGCTGTCCGAGGGACACAGAGCAGGAAGGTCAGTGCAAAACAGAAAATAATAATTCTACTGCTGTGCTGCGAGTGTGCACGACCTTTGTACTGCAGAGGTTTCTGCAGTGCTTCCAGTCGGTCAACAACCAAACACAAAAGCATCAGCTGGTTGAAGTTAAATGCAAGCTGTTGAAGGAGCTGGTTTGCTAGAATGAAAATACGTGAACAGCTAACGAACCAGTGATGTATCGGGAAGAGATAGAACAGCGACCAAGAATCATCACACAAATTCAGCAGAACATCACTGTAGACCTCGGCCTTGTGAAAGTGCAGTGCTGCCCCGGCGTCCTTGTCTCTCAACATTACCTCGAGCACCGACAAATTTAGTGAATTCATCAAAACCGTGAGGGTTGAAACTAGACCAGCCCTAATGGATCTAAACGGATGGACTGAAGTTATATACAAAAACCAATGCAACAGAAATGTTCCTATACCATTCAGCTTGCAACCTTTTCCACAATGAGAAGCTGCTAAAGCCTTAGACAGATGTTTAGCGCCCAGAAAATTACCTGTTCTGATTAATGACGTTAATGGAAGGTTGTCATACTTAGGAGCATTTAGGGTGACATAGCTCTTATGGTTGTCATCGGTGATTAGTGACTGATAAAAACAAGTGAAGTAAGAACAAAGGCTTGAAGATGAGTTCAAAGTTCGCGGAATGCAGTGCTCTTCGGTGAAGTTGGTTCCGCTGTTGTTGAAGAAGATTGTAGCCCGACTGGTGGTACAAATGTGCAAGAGCACAATGAAGATGGCTTTTCTGAAAAGTGCAGAGTTTTAGCACCACCTAGTCTCTGCATGCTCATGCTTTATTTCAACATCTTGTAATTATTAAACGAAAACTTTTTGTGCATCATCATTATTAGTTCTAAATTTACTGTCAATAGTGGTTTGATCTTTTAACAGTTTATTAGGCAGAACAGGATTTCCGATATGAAACCATACCATTCGTATGATGAAGGTTCACTTTAACGGCAATGACCAAACCGTAATACAATAAAAAACATACCTCTCTTCTCCAAACAGATCTCTCATGCTATTCTCTCTAGCTTGGCTAATGCGCGCTGTAGTTCTGTGCACAGCTAACAATACCCGACTTTGCCAGGATAATTGACTCCCATGTGTAACAATCGCACTGAGACTATTTCTCATTGCTCTGCTACTCAACTGTTGAACTTTGTGGTTTCAAAGAAGGACATGTATGGCAGCTGAGCTAACCAAATTGAAATATTATAGAGAGATAATTGATACTCCTCAAGAACAGTGCGGTAGGCTCAGTCATAAACTCTTGACTCTAGAGTGTTTTCAAGTGTCTACGCAAGATTCTCGAGACTTTGGGGACTTGAATGATGACGATTTTAGTGATCTTTCTCTCGCTGTCCTCTATCCTAGATGATTGCCTCCCTGAGGATGATCTGTTACATACAGTATAGATAAAAAAAGTGTCCCATCGGTTTTTCGGCCTTCATTCAAACTTTTCGTTCTCAGTCACTTCTTCACCGATTTGGCTCATATTTCAGCAAAAATTAACAACATGGTTGGCTAAATATTCTGCAAGTTTAGTGCCAAAATTCCGACTCATACTGTTTTTATGACCCGAAAACTAGGAATGAGGGTGGTCCACGCAAATTTATTTTTTTTCGGTAATACAAGGAGTTCAGGCCTGAAACTTGCAGGAGTGATTGGTGTTGCTATTGGGCATAACTTACTAAGCGGGCAGCCCTTTAGCTCAAAGGGCACTAAAATTGGGGAATTTCAAAAACATGACTAAATATGACTTTTCTTCGTAAAACCGGCAAAATGACGATTCTAAAGATTTTCGATTTTCAAAAAACGCTGCAGGGATGGTTTCTATGGTGTGGAACAGAGTTTAAATATCAGGTTCATTTATTTGTCGAACTTCCTGCTACAATCGGTGTTGATTAACAACAGATATAGTGCTTTGATTCTAGAAGGTGCGGATTTTTTAACTATGGGATTTTCACTCATGTTTTTGAAATTCCCCAATTTTAGTGCCCTTTGAGCCACAGGGCTGCCCGCTTAGTATGTTATGCCCAATGGCAACACCAATCATTCCTGCAAGTTTCAGGCCTGTACTCCTTGCATTACCGAAAAAAAATAAATTTGCGTGGACCACCCTCATTCCTAGTTTTTGGGTCATAAAACCAGTATGAGTCGGAATTTTGGCACTAAGCTTGCAGAATATTTAGCCAACCATGTTGTTAATTTTTGTTGAAAATTTGAGCCAAATCGGTAAAGAAGTGACTGAGAACGAAACGTTTGAGTGAAGGCCGAAAAAGCGATGGGACATTTTTTTATCTATACTGTATATGGGTGGGTACCATATATGGTGCCGGTACCATAAATGGCGTTAAGTGCCAGACTGTATTACACTGAAAAGCAAAGTAAATCCTGAAAGATTTGCACTTATTCGGGCCTTCTTATTGTTGAGTCATTGTATGTTCGTGTTTGCCTAGTAAACGTTCGCTTCTTGATTCAACCAATTCAACTAATCAAGAGGCGAACGTTTACTAAAGCAAATACAAACATTCAATGACTCAACAATTAGACGGCCCGAACCGAATAAATGCAAATCCTTCAATGCACAACATAACTAGAGTTCATTTGGAATTTACTACAGCAAACATGAACACAGCTACAATGCAAGTAACAGCAGAACTGACAGAGAACAATATTTGTTGCAGTAGTAGTTTTACCTAAAATGACCAAGTGGTGAAAATGATGGGATCGCTTTAACAGGTGCGATAATTCAAACCATTTTAGATGAATTTGTCCAAATCTTTTGTCCTTTTAGTGAGTTTTTCAAGATTTTTCAAATTTAGCTGACCCTTTCGAAAACACATAGTTTTTGCAAAAAAGTTCAGCTGAACAAGCACCCTTGGTTCATTTATACACCTCTGCATAAAAGAAACGCTACGAAATGTTTTCTTGTGATCGAGCTAGTGGCTAGCAATAAATAAGGATTAACACCGCTAAACAGGTCAACTAGAATCGACCACATTATTACTCCCATTCTTTGGTATTTTGTAGTTGTTATAAGAAACAGTGCAATAGAATAGAAGAAAAGCAGAACGAACAACAGAAATCCGACGCATGCAAATTTTTGTTCTGTTTTTCTCTTTTGAATCGCGCTCGAATTCACCAATGCAGAAGCGACTTGGTTTCTATGCTTGATCATGGGATATAACATACATGTGTACATTACAGCAATGGAACCATTGATTAATACTCCATTTACAAACGGTGCCAGAGTATATATGATCTGAAAATACGTAGGTGTCTCATTTGAAATCTATATCAGCTTTCAGTTAACAGGCAAGCCGAGTCTCTAGAGTGCTGATCGTGTCACTATCGCTGTAGAAGCCTGTGTGTTGTCTGAGACAAACCTGACCTTCTCAAGTTGTTGGTCCTTCAGCATTATCGTGTCATTGCCGTCTAGCTGCACCGATTTCAATATTCCAGATGCAGGAAGAGAGATCATTGATGGAACTAGCCACTGTACTGCAAGTGCTGTCTTCAGAATGCTTGGGGACCAAATCTATAATAAATCTTTGCTTATAATAGCTTTGTTAAGATGTAGCTATTATTGAAAGAAATAACGTTTTTCGTTGGCCATACGATTGCAGTAAGCCGGTTGAGACTTATTAGCAGAACTCCAAGGACTTGTGTCTCTGACAGAAACCATCCAGCAGACATTTGAAATCGGTAGAGCCACAAAAGAGCGCCAGAGGAAGAAAAATAGGCATGTACTGTTGCTTCCGAAACCCAGGCATGTTTGTGAAAGATGTAAGTATAAAGCGTCATTAGGATGTCTGCCACGCCTAGGCTTACTGTAAGGCGAAAAAATGGAGACTGAAATGGCTCTTTATTGCGAAATTTGATTACAGCAGCCAAGAGTAGTGCATAAAGGGGAAACGATACGAGAGTGAACACAAGTAGACTGACGAACAGAAGGTCCATGACTAGAGTCAAGTGAAGGGGAACAATCGGTTTCAGCAGGCATCTCTCGTTGGGACCTATTAATCACACTCGAACTGCTGAAATAATGATCGGTCTTTTCTCTGCTTTCCTTGCAGAGATAGATGCAGCTTCACTCAAGCAGTCAGTCAGCAAATCTTGCCTCATAAGATTAAACAGTTATTGGCCGGACAGTAAAAGCTATAAAAATAAACTTTGGCCGCCTATAACTACTGTTGGCAAAATATTGAATTTCAGGAATAGATAACATATACATATATGTTTTCCGAAGTCGAATAGATATACATAATATGTATATGTATTTTTTCAAAAAATATGTACATAAAATACATATATATACATATTTTTTCAAAGCCAGTTTTCAGTTTAAAAAATGCTGCTAAAACAGTTGTTAGTTGCTGACATGAGAAAGGGTCTATGCTTGGACCTGATTGGCATAAAATTGATTCAGTACCTCAGCCAAATTAATTAATTAATAATTCCCACATTTAACTTCTGTTAAAAATCCTCCATTTCAGTCATTTTGTATAAGAGAGAGCTTTGTTTTTGAAACCGCAACAGCCAATAATTTCGCTTAGGTCAACTATCAAAAGAAAAGAGCATTTTCTCCTGCCATTTATCCATTGAATTTGAAAATATACAATATATGTTCTCTCATTAGACCTCCTTTTGGTCGCCTCGCACCACTTTACACGGTAATGATGTTATTTAGTTAAACAATAAATCTGTGGCTTTTTTACCACTGCAGCAAATTTAGACACTCTCATCCCAAAGAAAACGTAATTTTCTGCTGTAGTTGGCAGGATGAGACTTAAAAATGCAGCATTTCATCAGAAATTCAATATGTATTTTCAAAAATGTATTTTAAATACATAGTGGCCTAAAAATACATATACATAAACATATTCTTTGAGGAATACATAAACATATACATATACATATATGTATGTATTCCAAAAATAATACATAATATGTATTTTTCGCATATACATATACATATATGTATTCCACAGTACCTATAACTTTGGCCATAACAATGACTTATGGTTATAACTTATACGACATAATTCTTAGGGTTCCGACGATATATCGATGTCGAAAAGTCGATATGTCGATCCTTTTTGCAATATCGATATCGATCAAAACGCCAAACCGGCCAAAACGCGATCTGACCAGAGAACCACGCTTAAACTGTTATGGAAGGGGTGTTGTGCTACAACAACAACAACCATACTTACTATTTATAGCCGCGAACTCTTTTACACCACATAGAATCAACGCTCCAAGTTGAAAGTGCCAAATTCAGCCTTTTTAGCAACTGCCGCTACTAGCTTTGTTATTTTTTTTGCAGAAAAATACCCGTATTCTTCTGTTTTTTAGCAAAATTTAGTTGTTTTTATAATAAATTTAGACAAAATCTACAGCAATAATGCAACATTCAATAGAAGTCTTCGAGACGCGGCAAACTCTGAGAACTGAATGATAAACGTTTCGAATTTTTTGCTTTTTATTAGGAGCTATAAATTTACAGACAGTGTTAGTCGTTGTTCTGTGATGTGTTGAGATTTTAACTATTGCTCTCGATCCCCTCTATTCAGTGCGCGATGCGGTGTTGAAAATTGCCTCCCTGAGGAACTCCGAACTTTCAATAAATTGGTTCTCTGGAAATATCTCTCCCTTTATTAGGCAAAGGTCTCATTTCTCCCAAATGAACTCGACAGAGCTGAGCACCGAAATAAAATGGGAAATATTCAGACACGCAATTTACATACTGGAAGGATTGGGTCTGTTCATCTGTAATGGCCTCATTGTTTTGGTTGTGAGTCGTCACGAGGCGTTGCGTTCTAGAAAGGAGTTCTTTTTGCTGGCAGCACTGGCCTTCGCCGACTGCTTCTCTGGACTGGGCACTCTCTCTGCCGGTTTGAGTCTCTTTCACTAGAATGCAACCTGAATCAAAACGTCTTTTAGGTCTGTATCGCATTCCTATATGGCTGACAGATAGAGCTACAATAGCTACATCTCCCCGCTACTGTCTATTGTTGCCGTACAGTGTTTTGTGGTCCTTGTTTTACTCCTCTCAGTATACCATGCTGATTGTGATATCATTCGATAGATTGGTCTCTGTCCTAGATCCATTGCGCTATATAGGCCTAGGTTTGAATTACTCAAAGGTTCTGGTTTTTACAGCTTATGCGCCGATACTAGGCCTAACGTTCCATACTTACCTGACAAATTGGAACAGCATGACAGATGGTGTGACAGAGATTTGCTGGAGCAGCATGGCTTTCGGAAAGTTCGGCAGCTATCTGAGAGATGGCACCCACACCTCTTCAGCTATGATTAGCATTATTTTGTATTTGTTTGTTCCTCTTATTCACTGGCGTCAGATGAGAATGCTGGATTCAGACACACGCAGTCAACAAGACCTACAGTTCCAACTGCGCCTAACTAAAACGGTAGCCACTAGTTGTGTGTGCACTTTCCTTCTCTGCGCGCTGCCCTGGCTGACGCATGTTGCTCTCCTGATTTACCTGCCAGACAGGTACGAGCAGTTTTCGGTTTGGATGTTCATAATAGCCAATTTGAACCCCCTCTTCAATCTCTGGATCTACAGAAGAAAACAGAGACATTTCAAGATTGGATTGAGATGCTTGCTCCGCAACAAAACCATGCCGGCCAATCTGAGAGACTGGGAACCCACCACTACTAAAAATGTGAAACCAGCTGAGGCTAACGTTTGAACAGAAATCGCTACAAGAGTATCCTCTTGCAACATAGTACCTACGCCATATGGCGTAGGAATCCATCCTATCGGGAATGGCTAACCCGACATGATAAAAATTAAGTGCACCAGTCGGCCGAGGCGTACAGCTGTCGGCTGAAATCATATCGGCTGTAGCGTTCCCCCGTCATCTTTCGGTGCTTTGATCCTGTGGGCTCAGACATCGAAATGTAACAATAAACAGTTGATTTATTTTGTGTAAATGCCATTGCGTATTATAAAGGTACCTGGCGAACACGTACAGTGCGTGGTAATTGGCAGGCAAAAATGGAACACACGCATGACTTCACTTTCAAAAATTTTCCAACTAAATTCAAATTTCAAACTCAACAACTCCGAAAACACTACCCTAGTTTCTGAGCAGCACTTTGGAAGGAAATGGGAACAGGCGGTCGGCTTCCTTAACTTTAGCCCTCCATCAGACCGGCTTTCTTTACCATAGAACTTTTTTTGCCAGAGAACTGTCCATCTACATTCCATACATGATTCTGGGGACTTACACACCTTCCCTCTCTGCCGTCAGAGCCCTCTCGCTGGAAATTTTGGCGACTTTTTGAGAAAAATCGGCAATTTTACAGTGATTTAGCTTTTAGCTTTTTTAGGAAACTTTAGGAAGTCGACCTACTCGTCCGTGACAACTCATATTCTCCAGCTTTTTCTGCCCCAATACCTACCGTATAGTGCTGTTTATAGTACCCGGGTACTATATATGGCACTTAGGGTTTTGCGAAAATAAAATTGAATCCATTTATAGTACCCGGGTACTATATATGGCACCTACGAAATCTGCTCTATAAGAAGCTAGCAATAGTATGTGAAGTTTTTTGCTCAAATTACCGATTTGATGTAAAAATAGGTTATGTACATACATCATAACCTCTATCATTGCATTATCTACTGTTTTTCTTCATACAAACAAGGTTTACCACCAAAAATACAGTATTTTTCGCACATTTTGTATTTATAACAGCTCAGTTCAAAATAAAAATCTGTCTCCATTTATAGTACCCCGGGTACTATAAATGGCACTAAGTGCCGTTTATAGTACCCCGGGTACTATAAATAGGGGGGTACTATAAACAGCACTATACGGTAGTTATTTCTCACCTGGGTAAAACAATCGTATTTCAACAGAGGAGGCACATTGTTTAGAATTTGAAATAGCAAAAATTATAGTTTTTATTTTAGATAAGAAGAAAAAAGCAAATTACTACTGGATTACTCCTCAAGAAACATGCCACAAAGAAATTATCATTAGAATCTATTTTAGTTTAGTATCTAGGTTATTAGTTGATTGGCGCAAACCAGTTTCCTAGTTAAAAATAATTTTAGATCTAACCTTTAAAACTATAAAGCATTTCAAAAGGTCCCAATCAGTATTGGGTAATGGAGCAGAAAACCGCCAGATTTTCCATTTCTATCAAATTCGTATAGAAAGTGTATAGAATGTACAGAATGTAGAGTGCGAACAATACCTAAAAAACCCAATACCCCAATACCCAATACCCAATACCAATACCTGAGACCCCCAATACCCAATACCCAATACTTGCATAGCTGGGCCAAAAATTTCATTTCAGTGGACAGGTACATTCTAGTTGTGTACACAATATTTTTGGCACTGCAATTAAAATTTTTAAGAGGCTGGTTGGGCCGCTGCCCAAGCAGGATGAGAAAATTTTTTAAAAATTAGCCTTTCAGAAAGCATTTAGAAGCCGTTTTAGGCGTAAAATTAACAGAAATTATTTCGTAATTCTGTCGTGTTTCTTACTTCGATTTTGTTTCTTAACTCGGCCGGAAATTGTGCACCACCGCAATAGCCATGGGTACGGTGCTAGTACATTACGGTTTCATTACATTACATCATTTTAATTTTAGATAAGAACAGAGAAATTAATTACTGGTGTAGCGCTTATAAAAGCGTACACTGTAGGAAATTCTACTAACGTTTAGTTGATTAGGTCTTCGTCCATAAACGATTATATTCCAGAGAGGGAGGGGGGGCGGCTGAAATGCGACGATAGACGACAGATCAGGAGGTGGAGGGGTTAGCAAAAAACGACGTCGCTCTTTTCGGAATTTTAGGGAACTTTGAATGTATTATTTTCGATTTAGGTACATTCTGTCAAAGATTTCTACATTCAGAAAAGTTTCCCAGAGTGGCTGAAGGGATTTATTCAATTCATTGTACAGTATGGCAACAAGAAAACATGACAGTACTGCATGTACTGTACTGCACTTCTATCGGAGGGCGGGGGTAAACGGAAAACGATGTCGCCTAGGGGGGAGGGGGTTCCCAGAAACGACGCAAGACGATTTTGGGGGGAGGGGGGTTCGAAAAATCGGGATTTTGGAACGACGTCGTTTATGGACAGCTCCTTAACGCGAAAACAGCTTACTAAACCGAATCATCGATCAACTTTTTCGATTTTTTCAGATCAATTTTTCAGGTCAACATCGATTTTTCCCTATTTTTAATTGTCCAATTTAGTATTGGGTATTGGGGGGTAAAAACCCCAATACCCAATACCCAATACCCAATACCTGGAAAACACCCCAATACACCCAATACCCAATACCCAATACCCAATACCAGTTCGCACTCTAACAGAATGTATAGAAAGCAGCGCAGAAAGCTGTAGCCTTTTCCAACCGAAACCATTAGATAATCTTGTGTTACCTGCGTACCAGCAAACGTTTAGCTATGCTTGTGCTTAGCTCTGACGCACAAAGGCCAGCCTATAAAAAAACGTGGAGTGCTGCCAGCTGTAGCGATTTTGGCGCTTGTACCAATTTTAAACAGGCTGGCCTGGCGCTGGAGATATGGTGGGGATCACATTACACTGCACTTTGTAGATATTATTGGGGTTCTGAAATATATGGCGTTTTTCATTTTGATATGAGCAAAATTTAAACAACAATTTTGAAGCAACAAAAGCTCAAATCATTGTGCAATCTAAGCATCCTAAATCGCGCAAAGATTCAAATGATAGTAAAATGCTTACAGCAGAGGAACGTTTTATTTTTACCTTTTATTTTACAGGGTGGGCCATTTATCTATTCCCTTCCCGGTTTCATTAGGACATAACTTTTTCCTACACAGACCGATTTTGCTGAAATTTTGAATAGATACACCCTGATACTTCAAGTTTTTACTGTTAAAATTTTAGCGCGTTCTGACATGAAATGTCTGAATAACATTAAACTTTTCAAAAGTTCGTTATTGCACTGTGAATTATACTCGTAGTACAGAACGAGGCTGGCGATTTGTTTCTTTCTGCCTTCTGATGACAATTTTTGTATCGATGCTTTAGGAACCCTTTATATTCCGTTTAATTTTTTATCTCTTTCCAACAAACCGCAAAATTCATCAATGGTTCGTTTCGGCCTGATGAATTGTTTTTGACGAATTGTTCTTCACGTTTTACGATTACTATTCTTCAAAAGATGATGAACTGAAGAAACTATTCATCACAGAAATTGAGGAACCATTAAATAATGATTGTTCAACAAACTTTAATGGCAATTTTCCTTAGTTCAACCAGAAAAGGAATGTGCGAGAGACACATAAACTGACTGGGCTCGCCATGACAGTTAACCAGAAACTGTTCAGAATTGCCGTCTAGTAAAAAGACCTATTTGTCAAGTTGAAGTGCTGGACCATTCCAATGCATTTGATGAACAATAAAAAAATTGATTCATCAGAAAATCTTGCAAAAGTCTTCAAAATGATGAATAGTAGTGGACCATTTCATGATGAATAGTATGATGACATGATGGCATACTGATATATCAGTATGGTTTGTTGGTAGGAGTTATAGAATGTCTTTTACCATAAAGGAGCGTGCTAAATGCGTGGTGTGGTTTGATTGGATGCAGAGCGTGGTAGCGGTTCAAAGAAAATTCCGCAGGCGGAGACGCATAACTAGCGACCAGAGTGAAGGATTAATTTTAAATTTTAACTGCAAAAATTTGAAGTGTTAAGACATTTGTATGTAAAATTTTAATAAAATCGATCTGACTGGAAAAAAGTTATGGTTATATGAAACCGGGAATAGATAAATGGCCCACCCTGTATTTCTTTTATTATTTCTCTCTGTCACTGATCCCACCGGGAGGAGAAAGCCGATAGGATAGGTACATTGTATGCTATCGGCTGAATAGATTCCCCGCCCTATAGGCTGAATTGAAAAATCCTTCACCCAACACCTATCGGGTTTTGTTCCCCGTCCAATTGCCCCGATACCATATCCTATCGGCTGAAGCCTCTTCTACCGATAGGTAAAAATGACGATATGTTGCAGGAGGGTGTATTACAGTCAGACACTGAACTGTAAGGTAACGGTGCCATATATGGTGCCGCTACGACAGTCGGGCACACTGATGGTACCAAAGATATACCATCTGTTAGTGGTTCCAATAATTAGTGGTACCATACATATATGGCACCAGTACCTTAAATGGCCTTAAGTGTCTGACTGCATTAAAAACTTGAAGATGTTTCTCGTTCTAGCTTACTCGTGTACAATCCATATTACATAACCTTAGAAGCCGATCCTAAGCTAGTCTTAATAACCCTTTGTTACACACGTGCTCCTACAGGAGCCGTCATGTTTTGGGCGGCGGCCGCCCAAAACATGTCCGCTGCCCCAAATCCGATACCGATAGTTGGGATCGGAAATAGGCCAATTTCGATAATATTATCGTTTGTGTAATAATCGGCGCGTTAAACTGATACCAATATCGACGGAAGGGTTTGTCCATTTTTTGCCATGCCCGCCAAAGGTCTATCGGTTTTCCGATAGTTTTTCCCGATAAATTTATCGGCGGCCGATACCGATTTGGCGGATTTCCGATACAATTTTTTGGGCGGTGTGTAACAAAAGGATAATTGCACAAACTTTTGCCGATCTGTCACCATCATTTGCCTCCTAACCTTTTTCTTGTTTGTCACAGCACTTCCTCAATCAATCAATTATTGCCAGATAATAAATTACAAAACAACGATAGCACAAAAATCATACCACCCCATACTAACAATAGAATCTGACACTGTTTGATAATGCTACTGGAAGGAATGGAATATTCCTATTCCAAGACCTTCTCAACATCCTCATACTTGCTGGGCTGTTTGCGCAAGAGCAGTTTCTTCTCATCGGCCTCCTTAAAAACAACCCACCCCCTTAATAATATCCTTCAGATTAAGTACATTGCAGGTTTCTAACCAAACCTTGGGACAAGGGTTGATTCAGGACTAAAAATCCTTCAAATTTGAGCTTTTGGAAAGTTATCGTGAAACAAAATAAATAATTTCAACGATAACTTGTAGATGAAATGAAAATTGCACTAAACCAGATAAAAAATACCGATTCCAAATAAGTTTTATCAAAATTTATTCCAAATTTTATCTGGATAAATAAAATAATCGTTATACTGGCTGGGTGTATGGGTATTTATAAAAATACCTGGAATGGGTTAGCGATTTTAACGGTGTTATCGGTCGGTTGGTCGGTCGGCCATGGCTTGGGCAAGTTGGTCCGGTTGTTTGTTTCCTTGTTTATATTCGGACAGCGAATACGGCACTTCAAAGGGGTTGCCCTGCTTACAAACAATGAATGCGATACTTCACAATAAAAACAATACTTCACTCAATGAAGTTTATTTGATAGTCATGGTTTCACATAATCGTAATTACCATCCATATGACTCTTCAGTTCAGGCTTCTGGAAAATCCATTTCTCTGTTACCCTAACTGGCCTCATTGGCACACTTGCAACCGAACATTTCAAACAAAGCCTTGCGAAAGTCGCTATGTCGTTTCAGAAAAACAAGCAAATTCATCACCGGATTCAGTTGAGTGAGACAGAAACAAAAATAGCCAACGAATGCAGCAGACATGGAATTAGGTCCAGCCAGTGCACTCACAAAAATCATCATAATAATGGGCACAACATACAAACTGAACGTAAAAATACACGAAATACCCATGCTTTTAGTCCAACGACGGCTTTCTGCTAAGCTGTCAGTGCCTCCGTAAGCATACGGCGCTACTTGTGCTTGCTTCTTGCGATAAACCACCACCACAATCACATACAGAACAATGCTAATCAAAGCAATAGAAAAGCGTGCGAGGAAACTTAACTGAAACCACAATGTCGTGCCTGTATAGGGCAAATAGCAACCGGACCTCACTGAAGGCTCTACTTCATTTCTCGCTAGCAAATAGCCAAATATTTGGTTAGAGCAGGACAACGCATACACAACACTGCACAAGATCAACACGTAGGACCGCCTCAGTCCGTAGTAAGTGAGAGGCTGAGTGACAGCGATTAACCGATCGATACTGACCACTAACATCATTAACGGTTGCAGGAGGTTGCTGTAGCCACTGACCAATGCATGCGGTCGCAGGAAACAATACAATCGACTTACCATTCGGTCATTGTCCTGCATGCGGTAAACGCCTACCATAACGCCCCCAACCCCGGAAAGACAGTCAGCCGATGCTAGTGCTGCCGCCACTAGTTGCTCTTTCTTGGCACGAAGATCACGGTGACAGACTACGGTAACTACCACTAGAAAACTGGACACGGCAACTACTGTGCCGAAGAACGTGTAGAGCAAGGCTGCCACCAACATGTCAGCATACTGAAATGAACCTGTCCATTAATTTCTGTTCGGCCGAGAAGGAATAAAAAGACAGACAACCACAAAAGACGCGATTGTTTGCATCAATAGTCTTTCAGAAGAAGGCTAACTAGAGTTTCGCAGCCCTCATCTGCGAGACTCTCTGCGCAAAAGCCAGCTTTCTAAGTAGAATAGAGAAGAAGTGAAGATGGTTGAAAGTTCTCACTATGAATCACCGAAAATATTTCGCTCGAACATGACAACGCCGGCTGTAATAGCGGCGTAGTCAAGGAATAAAGAGATCGGTGGTGAAACTAGTTTCATCAATGACTTGTAGCAGGTTTCTGCAACTACGTAGCTAGTCATCAAAGCATAGAGTCACAAGAAACAGCACAGTACCGATCGATAGGTTTAGTTCAAGATTTGATGAACCGCAGAAATACTGTCTGCCAATACACATGCGCTTGCAATGTACCCAGGATTTTGCAAAGGGTGTAATTATTGTCACGACAAAATTTTGAAAAACGGTGGATTCAGAAGGTGTTCTGAGCAGAAAATTGAAAAAATAACCGTTTTAGTATCATAACTTCTCCTTCTTGGCCTGAAGATTACGATTACTAAGGTGCTAGACTACAGCAGATTCTACTAGTAATGAAAGTAAAGTACATTGCACAGTATCTGCGGTAACTGTTATGCTGAAGTCTATTTTTGGGCGGCAACCAACCGCGGCGAAAGGCTTCCTCAATTAGGCTGAGAGCTGAAAGGTCCATCAGATCAAACTAAGCTGGAGGTAAATTCCAGATTTTTTGACGAAGTGAACATGTTAGAAGAAATTTGTGAGAGAGATGTATGACATTCTAGTCTAGCGTGTATGTATCGCGTCTTATGCTCAATGTAGGTACATTGTTTATTACATAGTCCTAGAAGCTAATTACAGTTAGTCGATGCGATGGGACGGGAGCCTTATAGACATTGCACCTTCTCAAGCGATCTAATTTATTAGAAAACAGGCAGAACA